>CABFOQ010031990.1:0-13433 GCA_900660455.1 Gephyroberyx darwinii
AACATAGGTAGGCAAGAGAACTACTAGTTACCAGAAATCATAATTGCATCTCCTTCCTAAACAAGCATCTAAGAGCAGAACCAGTGCTGAGGTAAAAGATCAATAAGTTATCTACCTACTATTTATTTAAACAAATAAGTGAAATAAACAAGAGCTCAGACAAATAAGTGAAGCATATAAGCAAGTGCTAAGAGGAAGGGTCAGGGTAGTGTTTCTAGAAGAGGAAGGGTCAGGGTAGTGTTTCTAGAAGAGGAAGGGTCAGGGTAGTGTTTCTAGAAGAGGAAGGGTCAGGGTAGTGTTTCTAGAAGAGGAAGAGTCAGGGTAGTGTTTCTAGAAGAGGAAGAGTCAGGGTAGTGTTTCTAGGTGGGTTTTCAGCCTGGTGGAAGATGGGCAGTGACTCTGCTGTCCTGACATCAGTGGGGAGTTCATTCCACCACTGTGGGGCCAAACTTTTATATCCAATTTAACCATTGAATGATAAATATTACATAATTATTAATTCACCATTTATTAGTGCTAGTTATTGTAAAATGCTACACTTGAGTCAACTGCAAATTATATATTTTTTCTTTTACTTAAAATGTGTTAAAAACTTCATTGTTCTCTGTTCTGAAATGTTTCAGAGTCTTAATGAACCTCCATCATCCTCAGTGGCCTTCAACTCTTCACATCTCGTCTTCAAGTTTCCTTTGGTCAAACGTTTTCAGATTTAAACCTCCTTACTGGTCCCTTCAGCTGCATCATATCATGCATCAGTTTTTAGCTGCGCTTTTTAAATTGATACTTGATTGATATTAAAGTTTTTGAGCGTCCACATTTGTGTCTGAATGGATGTTCACCCTACTACCTGTGTTAGTGTCAACAGTGAATCTATGTGAATCTTAGTTCCAGCTAGACCAAGCGAGCAAAGCAGGGACACAGTCTGTTTTCTGCAGCCATTATACTCTGCTATCAAAATTAACACAGATTAGCAAAATAAGAGGCTGAGGGCTTGAGATGACTGAAATCTTTAATACAAAAGAACGACATTTAAAACATGTTGGTATTCAGTGTATGTTCTTGACAATAATAAACTTCAACCTGGCTAAATAATAAAGACTGTCTCAAGGCTGTATGTTTCCTGACTACAACTGGATTTATTTAATTCCACTCTTCTTTACTTTCCCAGTTTTTGTGATGGAGGAATACTAACCAGGATGGACAGAACCAAACCAAAGAATCAGATTCTCAATCAAAAGTTTTTCTACTTTCTGTATCCAATGTTTTGCTATTTTATCAGTGAAAGCAAAGACGATGCTGGAGGATCTGTGGACTTTCCGGCAAGGGAACAGCAGTCAGTAAGACGTTTTCCAGAGTGACCTGAGTGTTGCTGTAGCAGGTCAGTCTGGCATCGAAGCCTTTTCTCTGCAGGAAGTCGACTCGGCCGCCATCGATCAGCAGCTTGCAGAGACGGCCGATACGTTCACGTTGCTCTGCAGACAGAAACCTGGAGGAAGAGTATGAATTAACCAATGATCCATTTTAAAGTGATGCAACAGTCTGTTCTGCTTCCTGGTCGTCTGATGATGGTGGAGAGAAAAGAGTCTGAGGATGTCAGAGAAACTATTCTCACCAAACATCAGCGTTCAGGCTGTAAGGCGTCTCTGGAGACCTTGGTGTTCCTGGTTCCGAGTTCACAATGTTAGTAACACGTTTGTTGCTCATTCATCATATTGGGCTCGATTATATTGCATTGGCGTATCAAGTCAGGCTTGACATGACTATACTGTTGAAATCACTGGAGCTGACCATTCATATAAAAGGTTGATTGATCAGCTGACCGGACTTGACAACATAGTCACTCACGTGATCCAAAACTATTTCAACATGTATTTCTACCAATCTCCCTCGAAGAGATCTTGTAGAAATAACCTTGCCTCACCCTTGTGTCTTTCACTAAGGCTCATACCAACCCGTTGAAGCTGTCAGGCTCTGTTTCTTCTGCTGGTTCATGTTCTTCGTCATCAGCCTTCTGATTGGTTCGCTCTGCAGACGGAGAGCTGTGAGTGCCCGTTCTGAGACCACAAGTTGCCCAACTCGACATGCGCCGGAAAGCTGCAAAGTCAGAAGGTCCCAGTCCTCTCTGGAGGAAGAAGTCCTTCCCTACGTAGTGGCGCCACACACAGCGGTGGTGGCAGCACATGGCAATGGCCAGCCCGCCAACACGGATCCCCCTGTCTGGACCGGCACTGTCTGGATCTGGATCAGCTGCTGGTTCTGGATCAGCTCCTGGGGAGTCTTTGGCTTCATCAGAGGGTTTACGGCGTTTACAGGGTGGTTCAGCTGGATCAACAACTTCTGGTCTCTCAAACAAACAGCGAAGAGCAAGATCTGAGGATAGAAACCTGATGTTTTAATCTGGAGGATCATAGCTCTGATTCAGCCAATCAACTGTGATGGGAGGAGCTACCACCTTACCACCTTTACTCTAACATCCAAACCAAATTTCTAGATAGGTGTTCACACAAAAGGCAAGATGGAAATCAGTGTCAGATCCTGAACTTTGATCTGAAGAGGTATGATGGGTGAAGATCAGGTTTCCATGACCAACAGCTTCACATCAGCACTGAGCCAAAGCTTATGTCAGTTGTCCTGATCTATTGATCAAACACATTAACTACTGGTAAGATAGAAAACCAGGACTGAGAACCACTGGACTAGGGCATCAATTTACTGAGTGGAAATTTCAAGTCCTCCTTGTATTAGTCACCTTTTTTATGTGCTTCTCATCCTCTTCTCTGGACTTGTGCTTAGTCTGAGTTAAACTAGTTAGCCACTGCTAACCTGGCTAGCACCTAGTGCATGTACCTGTTCTTACCTGTTGCTGTTCCGCATAAATGCTTCCCGACTCCGACTACTGGAAGCCCCTTCTCTCTGAGCAGAGGGACTTTGCCTGAAATAAACATAAAATGTCCAGAGAATCAGTTAAAATGCTTTAAATGCTTCAAATAGTCTCTAAATAACCTAAATAACTTGTGATGGATGTTTGGTGGCTTCCTGGCACAGTTAGTCACTGATCATATCCAGCTTGATATGAACCTGACCGAGTAGGATTCAGAGTACAGTTTGTGTAGATCAGCAGGTCTAACCCGTCCCCTGTATCACTGGAAACCACCGGTGTCGATAGCACTTACTGAGTTTAAAGCTGTCGTGTGGTGATGATTTATTTCGAAGAACCTCAGGATGTACAGCAATGGAATTTTGTATCAAGATTACCAAATTATTTTGATATATTCCCATTTTAATTGATAATGTCTCAAGTGAATCGTAACATGTAAGTATGACTTTACTCACTTAAATCAAGATGCTGAATGTCAACCTGCAGTCTCTCAAATTCAGCATCAACATCTTGGTGTTTACCATCAACCTGGAAAAGACCACGGCTTTAATTTGTGCTGTCTCCATTGTCACTGTGTTCAGTTTCAAACCAAGGAGTCCAACATCTCACACTCTGTGGTCTAAGGTGCGTACCACGTAAAGTTCTGCAGTGAATTTCATTGAACTGAAAGTCAGCATATCACATATATATATATTTATTATTAATGCCAGAGAGAGCATGCCTTAAATCGAGTGCTTGATCTCTCCACGAGGAGGAAGTGGCAGTCTTCGTATGCCTTTAAGGCCTCATGGATCCAGTGAGACAGCTTTCCTTTTCCTGCTCCAAACTCCACAAAACATCTCCCAGCTCCAAGCAGGTTCAATGCCTCCGCATTTCCTAAAATGGAAGCCTGGTGGACTGAACAGTTAGTTGCTGTGTAGAAATGAACTAAAGCTGTAGGACTCCATCATGTTGAAGTGTGTTTCTACCTGTTGTTTCAGGTGTTTGAATGCAGAGTCTCCGTTCTTAGGATTGTTCAGTTCTTCATGCAGAACAGGGTGGCTTAGGATGCTGTCTTCAAGCTTACAGTTTAGTCCTGAAAGAACCACAACAACATGATCATGTTGAACTGACAGAGTCCATGAAACCAATAAAATCTGATCCACAGACAGCAAACCTCTAACAGCCTGGCTGGCCTGACCAGTAACTACTGTTACTAGTAACTACTGTCAGATCGAACAGGAGCCTAAACTAGTGAAGCAAATCAAATGTCAAACATAATTGAATCCATCAGTTGATTTCATTTGAACAGCAGCAGAACAAACTGTATTAAAGTTTTCATGAAATAGAGGTAGTCCAACATTTCAGTCTCTGTCATCCCATTTCCTTCTTTATGTTTATCAGCCTGCAGCACATCACACATCTCCAATACAGGAGAAATGGACTAAATGGACACTACACTTCAACCAACCCAATTTTAAGTGTCTTGCTCAAGGGCAATTCGGCGGTTGGTGTTTGACTTCTGTTTGATTAGCCAGATGTCTAGCTGAACAAGCCACCGGCTGGGCAGAAATAACCAGCAAGGAAGAAGCCACACTCCTCCCTGACACAGTGGAATATAAAAGGTACTGTCAGACACATCACTGCTAGAGATATGAAATGAAATAAAACTATATGGTGCATCTTAATTTAACACTTCATTATGCAACTTATGTAAAACAATGAAGAATCCAAGCGCCTTATCAGTCGAGTTCATGAAGTGGGGCTGCGACAGAGAAGACTGGCCCCTCCCCCTTGTAGATTCACTCCATTGTGACGAATCAAAACTTAGGAGCCGAACACACACAGCTCTGAAACAGCAGTGAGCGAGCTACTGCCTCAGCTATCGCTATAGAAAGCTAATGGTTATGAAGTCTTCAAAAATACATTTCCTCTCACTGCCACTTGGGGCCGCCAACGACTAAATTACAGTAAGTTACATGGTCCAGGTTTCAACCAAAAACTTTAGTATGTACTAAAACTCTTTAACTCGAAGGTTCTGTTTAGTACTGCTAACTATATCTCTCATGTTCCTGCACAGAGCCCTCGATTGTGAAATGTGAGGAGTTTAAACAATCCTTCATTAATAAGGTTGCTGCTGTTGGAGCTAATATTTCTGCCACTGCCTACCCTTCCACCCATCCACACTGCTGCACAACATTATTTCATACCTGTTTCTCTCTTCAATTTAAGATTATATCTTTTTATAATTGATAGTATTGATATTATTGCCCTAGACTAGTTCCTATTTATCATGTAGAACTTTGTGTTTCCTTAGGTAACTGTAACACATTCCCAGCCCCTATATGTTCCGGTGTACCCCAGGGTTCTATACTGGGTCCAGTGCTCTTTTCCATCTACATCCCTTAGGTCAAATCATTCAAAAGTACAATATTTCTTTCCACTGCTACGCAGATGACACACACACATATATCTCCCCCTGAAACCTAATGAAGCTCCCTACTTATCAAGCTGCCTTGATGATATTAAGGCATGGATGGCATTTTTTTTGCAGCTCAACGAGGACAAATCTGTGATTGTTTTATTTGGTCCCCCCATCTCTATTGACATAAATCACCCACAGCCTAGGCCACTTGTCAGTCCATGTAAAACCATATGTTTGACCACACCCTGAAATTTGTCTGACTGGACTGAATTTATATATCAGGGTTTTTTAATTAATCTCATTTTCATAGTGGCAGGCCAGACCAACGTGATGCATCAACAGCATCCCTCCCACACATTATGGGGTGACTGTGTCTCAGTGGTAGAACAGGTTGTCCACTGATCACAAGGTTGGCGGTTCGATCCCCAGCTCCTCCTGTCCACATGTTGAAGTGTCCTTGGGCAAGACACTGAACCCCAAACTAGTCCTGATGGTCAGACCAGCACCTGCATGGTAGCTCACTGCCATCGGTGTGTGAGTGAATGAAAGGCATATGTTGTAAAGCATATAAAAGCGCTATATAAATGCAGCCATTTACTACTAGTAGTACTATCATTTCTACTACTATTGATTATAGTATTACAGAATCAGTTTTCATTCCTACTCTCATTCAATGATGAAGTTCATCACAGTAACATGGGGGGAGGATGAAACTCTATTAAAATAAAGTTTAATCTTTCTGACTGGTAAGACGTGAAAAGCAGAGGTGTACATTTGGGGGAGACTTGGATTTCCCTCATGCAGGCTCTCAGGGCCACTTGGCTAATTGGTCAATTTACCTTGAACCACCAAAACAATCTCTGGTGTCAGTAGATTTCTGTCCTGGTCACTAACATGTTAGCATACAGCACATGAAGAGCCTATAGGCAGCTAGCATTGTCTAACATAAGAAGATTACCTTTTAATATCCAGAGTTGGTGTTGGTTTGTTTCTGCCAATCACGAAGCATCATTTATGTAAAGAAATCGGATTTTTAGTTATTCAAAAGTCTCCATTCACCCTCCAGGTCAGTAGGTGGCGCCAAAAACATATTATTACTGAAGTACACCGACCTGACTCAGGAAGAAGAGGAAGAACCCCGGAAGCAGAAACTTCCCGCCGGAGCTGCAGCTAGCTAGTTAGCGTCCTTTGTTTTTGGACGAGACAGTTAACCTGGTCTTACCCGGGATAAACTGAAACGATACTATCGTAGATTGTTAGCTTAGATACAACCTCTTCACGTCCAATATTCTCAAACGATAAGCTGTACCCACTTGCTGAATTAAAGGTAAGGAATATAGTGATGGCTCTGGCTAGATAACTCGCTTACTGTGATAGCTAGCTAGGCTCCCCGCGGCGGGTACACTAAGCTAACGCTAACAGCTAGCCTGTTTTTTTGCGGCCCATAACCTACGGGTTGGTTAACACTAAGTCACTGCTTTTTACCGAGTCACATATCAGCTAACGTTACTTAACTAAGGTACTTGTTACTCATCAAGCTACTTGGGGACCTTTAACTTGGCTAGTCTGCTAACGCCAACGTTAGCTCAGCGAATGGCGACGTCTTCATGTGTTTTTCAGGTACTTGGTTGTAGTCAACGTCAACTGTTGGTTAGCCCTGATTCCCGTGCTCATCTCTGGGGCCAAACTGGCCCCCATTCCCACTGAAGTTGGTGTTATAGTTTTATGTTAGTGTGTAATAATTGAGAAGTGGAATTTAACGATGGCACAGCAGCTGTCAGGGCTAGCCCGTCTGCTCAGGACGTAACGTTACCGGCATCCAGTAAGTGTCGTACCGGTATTGTTGTGGTCGCTGATACATCCATGTCCTGGAGCAACATCCCATGAAACAGGACCAGTTACCGGTACTGACTGCTGCTGTTCTTTCAGACGGAATCATCTGAATCGTCTCCATGGCTGTCAGAAGGGGGCACATCAGATACCTCAAAGTAAGTCGGTTCAAATACCAGCCAGGATTCACGTCTCTGTCCTGAAGATAACTCTTTACATGTACAACCACTGTAAATGTAGCTTGTGTTTTTTCTGTGGTAACTCTTAGAGCAAGGCTCCAGCAGGGTTAGGGCTTCAAACCCACGCTAACCATGTACCTGTGACTTAAGTAATTTTGTGCATTGTCCATGTTTTTGGAAGTGTGTGTGACAGTCCTGTTGTTTTTAGGTGTGTGAGGTCCAAACTTCACAGAGCGACAGCAGGGAATCCCAGCATGGATCCAAAGGAGCTGCTAGCATGAAGGTGACTGGTCTTATTTCATCACATGACAATGTTTCTCACAGTGATGGGGTTGACAACTTGTTGTTGATGGTTCATTTAGCACGTCCAGTAACTAAAGTCTCAGTCTAGCAAAAGCTGATGGAGTTGCAACATCAGCTGACCGTCCTGCTTCCATCTGCTTCATTTTTTTGGTGACGTTATTCTCATCTTGTATTCCAGTCGGAGGTTTACGACAACGGCTACGACGACTTGTCTGACGAGCCCAAAGACGCCAAAACCAACCTGATAGTGAACTACCTGCCCCAGAACATGAGCCAGGAGGAACTCCGCAGCCTCTTCAGCAGCATCGGAGACGTCGAGTCGGCCAAACTCATCAGGGACAAAGTAGCAGGTAATCCTCACTACTGCTACTACTACATAGTGCCATTACTACTACGTGTTGTTAGTACCACTAACGAGTACAAATCAGTCGACTTGGTACTGCTACTAGTGGTAGTACTACCTCTGTCTACTTCTACACTTCCCAAGCAAACAGGGACTTTTTTTTAATCTTCCTCTGAATCATTTTTCCTCCATGTTTTAATCATTTTTTGCTGTTTTCTGACCTCTGTTGTCGCGGTAACAGCTTCCTGATCGATTACGAGTGATGGTTCTCTATCTGCCTCCATGCCCCCAGTGTGTACACCCCCCAATGGTTTTGGTTTTTATTCATTAATGTGGGTTTGTCTGGATTTTTTTATGTGCAGGATCACTGATGAGTGCTGAGAACTGAACTTAATTTTGATTTTTAGAGATTTTTTTGTGAAAGATGTGTTTTTTTTCTGTGTAATATCTGTGGCATATTTTCCTTCTCTGCACTGTTGGTGTATTTTTAATTTTTTTTTATTTTTTTTTTTTTTAATACAGTTCTTTGGCATTAACAGCCAATCACACCATAAGGTTTAGTCTAGAACCCACCCATAGTTATTTAATAATTGATTTCTTTGATTGATAATTGATATTTGATGATGATTGATATTTGAGTTTTTAACTGAATATGACAAGGCAGAACAAACTTTTAAAATGATTTCACATATTAGTTTGTTTTTTGTTTTTCAGGCTGTAATAATGTCTGTAAAGCTGTAACCCTGAACCACTGTTCTGAGTTTTTCTGCCTTTACTTTCTGGTGTTAATCTAATGTGTGCCAGATCTCTGCTGTATTTTCTTTTTTCTGCTGTGTTTCTGATGCCTGCATGTTGTTATCCAGATATGTCCAGTGGAGCTGGTGTCCAGGCTGTAAACCGGACACTTTTGTTATTTTATTTTGTTGTTTTCCTTTGTGTTTCTCTAGGCCACAGTTTAGGTTACGGCTTTGTTAACTTTGTTAACCCTAGTGATGCAGAGAGGGCTATCAGTACCCTCAATGGCCTGAGGCTACAGTCTAAAACTATCAAGGTAATGTGCAAAAAGGTGCTTTTTTATTTTCCTGTCTCAACTGATAGATGTGCTATGTTCTCCAAGTAGCCCTGGGCAGTAGAGGGGGAGCTCTCTCCTGCCGTGTCTATTTGCCTCAAGGATGAAGGTATTTTTGAAACATGTCTATTTAAAATAATCCTGTAATGTTATTTTTGTTTAAGGAGTTACTTAATGGCTAGCTGGCCAGGCTCTGGACTCTGGCCTGCTTATGCCTTCGGCACATATTTATACTGAAGCTTCGGTTTCTGATCTGGTTTCTAACTACCAACCACGTGGTTTTGCTTGGGTGTGACATTGTGCCGAAGCTAGGCTACCTTTTTTTATTCCTGTTTTATCTACACATACTTTTGTTTTTGGTTTCTCAAACTGCCCATTTATCTGAAACTGTTTTTATTTTCTTTTTTATTTTAATTTATTGTGACCAATCCCTGAATGATGAGTGGTTGTTTTTTAGATTTTTTTTTAAAAATTTAATATTTACAAAATATTTTCCTGAATTTTATTTCATGTATGGATGTCAGTAGAACTTGTCATTGTGTATTTTTCTGTTTTGTATGTTTTGTTTTTTTTGGAAGTCATACTAGTTGTTAATATGAATTCCTTACAAGGGAACTGACTGACTTCCTGCCTTCCCTCCAGGTTTCGTACGCACGGCCGAGCTCTGACACTATTAAAGACGCTAATCTGTACATTAGCGGGCTGCCCAAGACCATCAGCCAGCAGGACCTGGAGGAAATGTTCACTCGCTACGGACGGATCATCAACTCCAGAGTCCTGGTCGACCAAGCGTCCGGTACGAACAACCTCCCTGTGCTATACACTGGGCTTCAGTAAAGGGCGAAGGATCACTGGTGCATCGGTGAAGATCAGTGACCTTCCTGGTTGGAGCCAGTAGTTTAATGTGTACAAACATTTAATTACTGGATTAATTACTAACTAACTAACAAACAAACAAACAAAGTGCTTCACATGAAAACAAAAGACTCAAGTTATTCTCTAAAAGGCAACACTGATTCATCTAGCCATCATATGGTGGGAAATATCCACACTACCTTTGAGTCTACGTGAAAGAAACTAAACTTTTAAATGTGACTTTAAATTGCTCAGTGTTGAATGAACAGCACAACCACACCTTCACATTTCTGCTGGGCCTGTGGAGGATTCGGATCAGCCAGTAGTGATGTTGATTATCTAACAATCAGGAATCCAAGCTTTAATCTAAATGAAATGGTACCGAGCCTGGAGATTATTGTCCCTGGACAAACACGATTGAAACTCGGCCACTTCTTAATTAATGACTGTTGACTCTCATTGGTTGTTTAGGCCTGTCGAGGGGCGTGGCCTTCATCCGATTTGACAAGAGGGCGGAGGCCGAGGACGCCATCAAAGACCTGAATGGACACAAGCCTCCCGGCACCTCTGAGCCAATCACTGTCAAGTTTGCTGCCAACCCAAACCAGGCCAAGAACTCCCAGCTGCTGTCCCAGCTCTACCACAGCCAATCACGACGCTTCGGGGGACCCGTCCATCACCAGGCCCAGAGATTCAGGTAAAGCTGTCCACACCAAACCAGCCGTGGTATGGTGGAGCGCCTTAGTCTGGACTTGAATAGTTGGGGTGTGAAAACTGTAGCCCAGAGTTCCTCCAATCCGGGCCTCGGGGTCCAGGGTACCGCTGGTCCTCTATTCTGCCAGGTAGGTTCCTCTCTAGCTGTCTAATCAGGGATTGATGAAGACCTGGGATGTCAGGTGAATGCAATGAACTTCCTGGTAGGAGAGAGAACCAGCGGTACTCTGGACCCTGAGGCCCGGATTGGAGGAACTCTGCTGTAGCCCCATAGCACAAAATGACCATAACCATTGATGCTGCTCTAATATCAACCAGTCACCACTAGAGGGCGTTAAAGGTCTAGATGACCTAACCTTCACCATGCATCCATTAACACAGTGGTTCCCAATCAGGTCCTCAGTCCCCCTCCAGCTCTCCTCCACACCTGAACCAACTCAGGTATGACAACCTGAAGCCTCCCATTGGTTCAGGTGTGGAGGAGAGCTGGAGGGGGACTGAGGACCTGGTTGGGAACCACTAAGTTACAAAATGGCCCATACTAGCTCATCCGTCTCCTAGACCGAAGATTTAGGGGCCATTTGAGCGGAGTGGAGATGGGCGGAGCCATTGAGAGAAATCCTCCACCTCATCCCTCCCGGCCGGTAACGTTCAGGCGTTAACGGGACAACGGCTGTTCACCATCATTCACCACTCATCCTTTCTTCAAAGTCATAAGTTGTATGCTTCTTCTTACCCATAATGCAACTTCTCGCTCCACCTGCCAGACATCTGCTCTGCAGGCCCCGTTTGACCGGCTTCCTCTTTCTTTCTGGCGGATTGTGAACCCATTCCTCTCCTGAAATGCTTCCTCACCATCCACTCTTCATCCCACTCTTCGTTCCCTCAGCATCCCAAGACTTCACAATGCAGGAGAAACCCTGTTAACGAGCCTTGGCCATACTTCCTGTTTCCTGTCTGTTCCAGGTTCTCTCCGATGAGTGTGGACCACATGGGCGGGGTCAGTGGGGTGGGCGGAGTCCCTGGCAGCTCGACGGCTGGTTGGTGTATCTTCATCTACAACCTGGGCCAGGACGCTGATGAAGGCATCCTGTGGCAGATGTTCGGCCCGTTCGGCGCCGTCACCAACGTCAAGGTGATCCGAGACTTCAACACCAACAAATGTAAAGGCTTCGGCTTCGTCACCATGACCAACTACGAGGAGGCCGCCATGGCCATCGCTAGCCTCAACGGCTACCGGCTAGGAGACAAGGCCCTGCAGGTCTCCTTCAAGACCAGCAAAGGACACAAGTAGAGGAGGAGGAAATCTGTTGTAGTTTGTTACTGTGATTTTATTTTTCTATTTTTGTTCTGTGAGTCTTTTTCCCAGCAGGCAGGAAAAGTGTTGATGTTCCTGTTAGAGTTCTTCTGTTCTGCTGACACGCCTGCTTCCTCATACTGTAGCGCATCACCTCAGTCCTACATTCTCACTGGCCGGCTGAAGTAGTTTGAACATCCATCCATCACAGGTTCATGACCACAATCCAAAACTGCTCATTAATTAGGGACTGGATCCAAGATGGCGGCGGCAGCAGGAAGACAAACCCCAGCTAGCCCTGGTTAGCCTGGTTTGGCCCTGTTGTGGAACCAGGCTAGTCTTCAGCCTGGTCTGCTGATAGTGTATATATGCTGACGGTACTGACCTGTACTGTGTTTGTGGTTTTCTAATGCAACCCTCCTCTTCATCGCTTGTCAAACGTTAATGGGAATATTAAAGTGATCCAGTAGATCACCCTGTTCTTTTTATTTAATGAGCAAGTATTTCTTTTTGTTCTGTTTGGATTTCTTTTTATTGAGGCTCCTTGTGAGGAGAGCCTGGTTCCTTTCATTTATTTTACTTTGTCCGCCAATTAAAATGTCTTTGGCAACTTTCCTGTGACTTCAATTTCTTTGTTGTTGGGGATCGTTTCTGTTACAGTCAGATCCAGTCAGATCCAGTCAGATCCAGTTTGGTTTTACTTTACAGTTTCATCTGGACCGACTTGAGTAGAATCTAGCCCAGCCTGTAGCTCTAATATCAAGAGCCCATGATAGTTGACCAAAGCAGCATCTTCAGCACGGGGAGCTGAACTGGGATCAGTTCACCAGTTCAGACGACCAGACCAGTTCTGTGTATCAGTGGATCTTCTTTTCTTTCATGTTCGGTTTTTGAAACCTGACAGAATCATTCCAGTTTCTGTTTTGACTCCTGCCTGTTTTAACCCGTTGCTGTAACAACTGACTCTGGTTCAGTCTCTAGATGTTGTTTCCATGTGTTCTGTGTCTGGCACTGTTCTGAGATCTGGCCTCAATAAGAACAGAAAAAACAAACTTCACCTTTTTGTATGTAGTTTTTCTTTACTCAGTCCGTAGATGACATGTAGATTTGATGCTACCAGTCTGTAGGTTCATCATCACCACAACGCCCCCCCCACCACCACCACCATCATCATCATCATCATCACCACCATCATCATCACCATCATCACCACCACCACCATCATCATCATCACCATCACCACCACCATCACCACCACCATCATCATCATCACCATCATCATCACCATCACCATCACCACCACCATCATCACCATCACCATCACCACCACCACCACCATCATCACCATCACCATCACCACCATCATCATCATCATCATCATCATCATCACCATCACCATCACCACCACATCACCACCACCATCATCATTATCATCATCACCACCATCATCATCATCACCTGGTGGGATTCTGGTGGGATTCTTCTAGCTGTAGTAGACTAGTACTGGTTCTTCAGGGTTCTTCAGGGTTCTCTGGTCAGGGTCAGAACCATAATGACCCTC
>CABFOQ010031994.1:0-15537 GCA_900660455.1 Gephyroberyx darwinii
AAGTGTGTGAGCCTGCAGGTAATCTCAATTACAATGACCCAAAGAGCTGAAATAATACATAGTTCACCTGTGATACCAATGATGCATGTATACAAATATTCACTTCACATGTTGAAGGACATTAGGACACATAGGGCACTTTACTGTTCTTCTAGTACGTGCTCGTAAACAGAACACACACATACACACTCCCCTGCCCATACCCACTTTGATGTACACAGCAAGGTTCTTACACGGGCACACTCACACGCATAGAAACAGTAACCCTGTGTCGTCGTGCTGCAGGGTCGAGCCCCCCTGAGCCGAGCGCCCCTACAGGAGCTGTATGACCCGTCTATGGAGACCAGCGCTGCTAATCTGGATGACCTGCAGAGATCCTGGGAAACACTCAAGAACGTGGTACGTCACCTCATCACTTGTAACTGCTACTCATAATACGCTGCTTGTACCAAGTCAATCAAATCAGATATAAAATCACTACAGAACTCAAAAAGAGATAGGATAGGGCCAATGAAAAAGTAGCTGTAGTTTTAGTGCAGCAGCCTGCACTAGAGCCAAAACTGGGACTGAAACATCAAACTACATCTAAAATATACCTCCAACCACCACTGCTAACCACAGCGTCAGTGGTTGGGCATCTCTTTTGGGCGTCTCTGCTAACACTTCCACTCCCAATACCGCTCTTGATTTCTCTCTTTCTCCCTCCCCGCCCCTCCACTACCCGCCACAGATCAGTGAGAAGCAGAAGAGTCTGTATGAGGCTCTGGAGCGCCAGCAGCACTACCAGGAGTCTCTCCAGTCCATCTCCACCAAGATGGAGTCCATCGAGGGAGCGCTCAACGAGGGCCTGGAGCCCAACAAGACGCCCGAGAGCCAGATGGCCGCACACCAGGTGAGGGAGAGGAGGTCTGGAGAGCGGGAGGAATTGGAGAAGTTGTGTTTGTTTTTGTGTGTGTGAAAGCAAAGTGAGAAAAGTAAGAGTATATTTGAAGTGTAGATTGAAAGGCGGATAACTCACGGCAGACAAAGCGATGGGGAGGAGACAAAGATGACAGACTAGACTGAAAACAGAGAATGATTGAGGGGTTTAATATTGCACTAGCCTGTGCAACGGTTGCACAGACAGCACGGCACTGTTCGCCGTTGCTATGCCAACTTCAAGCAACTGAGAAGCACAGCCACTGCCTGTACAGTTCCTTTTTGTAACACTACAGTGTTTCTTTCTCGCCATCTTCTCTTCCCCTTCCTCTTCTCTATCTTCTCTAAAAATTCCATTTTCTTCCACTCCCTTACTCTTACCCTCCTTTTTCTGATCTATCCTCTTTTTCTTTAAACCCCGTCACTTCCCTCACTCCATCCAGGCTCTGATGGATGAGATCCTGATGCTGCAGGATGAGATCGGTGAGCTACAGACGTGTTTCTCTGAGGAGTTATCGGGCGAGGGCCTGGACGACAGCGACAGTGATGGGGACTCCGGGGACCAGCTGGCCCTCCAGTCCACCCTCACCGTACTGGGAGAGCGGATGGCCACCATCCGCATGAAGGCCTCAGGGAAACGGCAGCTACTGGAGGTGGGTGCTGGGACGCTAGACAATATGGTTATATCCAAATACTCACTATGTTTCTTATTTACCACTCACGTTTCTGCACGATATCAGAATTGACTAAGTCTTGGCTGCAGTTTGTCGTCGTCATCATCATCATTAACTGACTTATAGTTGCAGTTATAGACAGCAGTTTTTATTTTATCACATTACCGCCTACAGGAGAAACTGAGCGAGCAGCTAGAAGAGCAGCGACAGGAACAGGCGCTGCAGCGTTACCACAGCGAGGCCGAGGAGCTCGACCACTGGCTGCTCAGCACTCGCGCCACGCTAAGCTCCGCCCTTCAGCCCCAAAATGAAGACATGGACATGGAAGAGCAGCTCATCGACTGTCAGGTGAGACTGACATTACTGATGATTTCATCAAATTGAGACTGGACTTTTTGTCAAGTTTCTGTTTAATCGTCATCGTCAGTGGAGTGTTTTCATATTAGTGTGCACATTATGTTAAGCTGTGCTTACTGTCAATCACCTGACACCCACAGGAAGACATGGAAATCTTCTCCAGGAAATACTCCCTTAAAAACATGTTGCTTTACAAAACTAATGTCACATCCATGTCTTCTCATGTGGGATGTCTTTATTATCTGGGACAGCACTTAATTTCAAGTGAGATTTGACACTGTAAAATTTGTATAAAAAACAAGTAAATGTTACAAAAATGACATACAGAATCACAGGGAAATGAAAACATAGTAAATGGGCTATAACTCTAAATGGCACTGATATTCTTTAAGGGTATATCAGGCTGATTGTGTTGTGTGCTCCACTCTTGATCCTGAAGATTTTTTCCTCAACCAATGCACCCAAGGCAACCTTTTCAGTTGGTACTACTGCCTTAGGCGCAGTATGAAAGTCTCTTTGCTACGGGTTTATCAAGGGGAAACTATCTAGGATTGAAATTAAATATTGTAGCTCAGTCTGGCTGCATCTTTGTTCCAGAAATAGGTAGATGAAGGAATAGAAAAGTAAAACAGTTTGAACAATTAGGACGGTATATTAGCCCATTATTTTCATTGTCCCAATAAACAACTTTACCAAACTGAGACTTTTGTTTTGGAATAGGATATTAGGATTAGGATTAAGATCTGATCCTTTACCCCCCTCTGCTGTGACTCCTCGCTGGGTCCCTAACATTACTCCACCAACTTTGTCCCCCGCTCACCCCGTTACCTTGGTGATATCACCTTTAAACCGGGGTGTGATTAACAAGGTAACAACCAGTTTAATGTATTTGTAAAAGTTTTGTTCAGGATTTTGATAGGGAAATATATTCCAGGATTAGTCATTGTGATCGCATGGCAGCTCCTGAGGAAAGAGATGAAAATCCAAGGAAAAGTTTATTGGCAGCTTTTAGTGGAAGTGTGTAACCCTCGCTGTGCAATCAGAAGAAAGCTTAGGGCTGTCAGGACAAGTCCGGGCTCTTCATAATAATAATGTTAGTCCTGTGGCACAGCCAAAGGTGATCAGCGTTTAAAGTGCGTGTGTTTGTAGCAGCTGGGAGACAGTAAGCTGATTATAGCTCACATATGGCTCCTGCAGCGTTCAGGTCTAAAAGGCCCAGCCCATGTAGATCCTGCTCTCCGGGGGGTCAACACTGTCTACATAGAAACCATAGATTAACAGATCCTCTGCTGCAATATAGAGCCACTGAAAAGGTCAGAGAGGGGAGGAGGTGAGGGAAGAGATCGAAGTGAAGGAACTCAAGGCAGGGGTGAGGAATGAAAAGAGGAGGGAGGGTTTGAAAGATAACAGACCTGGGTTAAATAAGAGTTAAAAATAATTGTCAGTGTTTATTTTAGTCTCCCTGGTGTACCAGATGGGTGAGCTTTACCTTTTAAGGACAATTCAGATAGAGTCAGGTAAGTTGTCAATTACAGTGCACAAAATTGAGTTCCATACCGGTACGACAACAATATTGCTTGGTGGAAAAATATTTTATTATTATTTATTTAATATTGATTGAAATAAGTGATTTATTGAACATTTGAATTTTCTTATTACAATGGTGCATTGCAGCTGTCTTATAAAAGCTCCACTCCTCTTAGCTGTGCAGAATTCGTGGCTCACTGCTTAATCAAAGACTTTCCTGTCATTGTCTGAACTCATTGTCTTTCCCTATATAGCGAACCCCACCTATCTGGTACTTGTGTCGACTAAAACAACCCATAAAAGCCATTTGCAAATGCTATTTGATTCAGGTCTGAAAGAGAGTATTTGGATGTGACACAGAGAGAACAGAAGAGTTCTCTCCCTCCCCTCTCACAGCTCTGAGTAGAAGGAGAGCTACATGGAGGCACTTTATTGTGGTGGGAACTTCTCTGTAGAGAATGACCTCCACTTCTCTGTCTATGGGCCTCATATCCCTTTGTGAAAGGAGGGGATACAACATTAATCCCCCTCTTTTCAACTTCCATGCTATTGTTATCCACTTTTCACCCGTAGTCTGGGCATGGAATGGGAGGGTCTCTTTTTTTTTTTTTTTACAAAGCACTGACTTAAGAAGAAATAAAGGAAGAGAGTGGGCGTGCGGTAAGGATTTGAAGAAAAGTGTGGAGAAAGAGTGAAAACAATCAACATATTCAGTATGAGAATTGATGAAATAACAAGTGAAACTAAAAGGAAAGTGAGATAGACAGAGGTGGAAACACTGAGGTAGGAACGCAGTGCCGCATGTGTACAGCGCATTCTAGAAATGGCTCTATGCATTATATTGAGTGACCACTGGAGCACTGCCTGCCATTCACTTACATAGCCAATAAGAGCCCTCTGAGGGTAAGAAAAGACTCTGATTGGATAGTTTTGCGCTATGGTGTTATTACTCATTCTGTAGCAGAGATAGCAGATTTTGTTATGCTAGAGCCTCTCTTAATCAGTCACTACTGGACTATAGGGAGTGGTGCTGGGTTTGGCATGTGGGATCAGTAGCAGTTAATGGCAACTGCTATTTAACAACGCAAGCATGTTTCAAGTACCTACACATGCAGGGGTTTTACCTACATTTTCCCATGAGTGAATCTGGATTGAACTGAAATCGATTCAAAAAAATGTTGATAACTGAGCTTGCCCGCGTGCTCCTGCCCTTCCAGAACATGCTGTTTGAGATCGAGCAGAAGGTGGCCTCTCTGTCGGAGCTGTCCGTCCACAGCGAGAGCTTGCTGTTGGAGGGCCGGGCCGGGACCAAGGGAGAGGCGGAGCAGCTCACCTTCAAGCTCCATTCCCTCAAAGACAGCCTGCTGGAGCTGCAGAGGATGCTGCAGGACAAACAGGTTGACATTCAGGTGAGATAGGATGATGCTGTGACTTCTTCTGTACTATGTTTGAACGTTGCACCAGTCACTTCCCCAGTTGTTTTCCTCTGTTTTATTCCTCTTATTTTCCCGCCTGCCTTCCCTCATCTTTTCCATTTCCCTCCCTTTCTTTTCTCCTTGCCTCTGTCTCTCGCCATTTTTGTTGTGCTGTGCTGCGTTCTGTTGCATTGTGCGTCGTCATCAATGGTAGTATTGTGTAAATACTAAAGGTCATGTCAGCCTCCTTCATAACGGTCCACTGTTTTCCACCATTGAACAAAAGAGCCTGTATGTCTCACAATGGGCCTCAGACATCAGACAAAAGGATGCTACCTCATCACACAGTGACGCTAAACACACTGCAACAGGTGTCTTTCTGATGACACACATCATTTTGGCCCTGCTGCTGCATGGTTGATTTCATTCGGGATAAACAACATTTTGAAACCTCTCTATGTCCCGAGCAAATTATAACAGCAATCTGAATTTCAGTTATTAAAATGACATCATTCATTATTAATTATTCCAACGTCACCTCTCACCCCTGACCTTCCTCTGTTTTTCTCCCAGGGTTCATTGCAGGAGAAGGAGGACAGTGAGCCGGACTCGTCCCTGTCCCTGAGTCCCAATGTCCAGGACTGGCTGTCCCAGGCCCGCTCCACACGCACACAGCAGCACCACGACAACCTGCTTCGGCAGAGGGTAAGAGGAAGTAGGACTTTTAGATGCTTTTCATGAAATAATTTCAGTTACTTTATCTGCTTTTGACTGCCTGGAGTGGCAGATGGCTGATGTCTTCATGGTAGATTAGAATGGTGCCATTGCGCAAAGACAAGACAAGATCAATAAATCCTTGAAAAGTAATTGAATCCTTTTCAAATAGGAAGCCGATGATAATAATTCTGGCAGGTTTATCTAATATAAAATCCCTCGTCATTGTTTACACTCTAAATGATGTGTGGTTGTTTTTCTAGGAGTTGGAGGAGCAGGTTGCCGAACAGAGGAGGTTGCTCCAGTCTGTAGCCAGTGTCGGGGAGGAGTTACTCAGCCAACAGACCACACCCAATGGGGACAGGTACTGCTTTTTGTCATTCACATTTTCACATTTTTCCTGTCCGTCACACTTTCATTCTGTGACGAGGACCTTTACCCCTCCTTCTATGGATCAATTGGGTTGATTTTTGCAGTGGGCTAATATTACATTAGACAGGAACATGCAGGGAAAACGACGCTCCTGGGGACCAGTGTCAAACCCCAGTGACTCTTCTTTTCCCTTCTCTCCATTCCCTTATGTCAAATCTGTCCTTTCCACAGTGAGGTGGAGGTCCCAGGGGGGGTGTTGCTGGAGGAAGAGACCTTGTCCCCTCTGGAGCAGCTGAGACAACGATGGGAAAACCTGAATAAAGATCAGAGCACTAAGCTGCAGCTCTCCCTCAACTCCCTGGAACAGGACCAGCTTAGCCCGGTACAGACCACATGCAGTATATGAAGAGTTTCATTCCAAAATAAGATATCCATTGTTTAAAAAAAAAAAAGGACTGCTGGTGTGAAAGTAAAGCAGTCCTGAATAGTTCTGTGATAAACTCATCTGTGTTTTTGAAAAATTTAATGATCAATTTCAGGAAGCAATTTATTCCAAAATGGATATGTAGAGTTTGGAATGATTTCAGTGATCCTTATTAAAACAATACATTTTGAGTGTAATTTTCACTTTTCTCTCATGCAATTTCACACTTTGTAAATGTCCTGCCTATTGCCTGTCTGACCGTCTTGTGTCTTGTCACCGGTGTGTCCAGGTCCTCCACCGGTCTCGTCTGTCCAGTCCTGGCGTGGTGTTCAGGGGCGAGTCAGTCGGCCAGGACCCCCACTCCCCCAGAGCTTTGTTTGAGGCCTGCAGCCAGACTCTGGGAAGAGTAGCGGTACTGCACGGATGTTCTAACCTCTTTGAAGCAACCTTTTTGTTTTTGTTGTCCCTCAGATACAGGGACAAAAATGTTCTGACTGACAGCTTTCAATGTAATGAGCAACCATCTTTTACACTTCTTCGCAGGGAGCGGACGGTGACAGTAAGTCGGCAGTGTGTTTGGGAGAGGTCATGGTGCAAGAGGACCTGTACGCGGCGGTTTCAGCAGCCTCCTCCTGGCTGGACGGTGCTGAGAACCAGCTGCTCTCTGGTCCAGTGCTGCTGTCTGAGGACACAGAGACACAACTCTGTCATCTAGAGGTAAGGGAGAACTAGTACATTGACCAGCGCTGTTCCCGCATACAGAAATATAATATACTGACATATAAAACGCAGCACAAGAGGTGAAGAGGAAGGCTAGCTTGTTAGCCACCTCTCGTATAATAGCATTAAACATGCTAGTGCAGATCCTCACAGTCAGTGAGAAATATACCGACGTGATATTGACTTTGGCTCCTCTATTCAGGGCCTGAGTAAAGAGCTGAAGGAGGTGACCGGGGAAGTGAACCAGTGTAGAGACCTGCTGGGTGGCGGAGCGGGGCGGCTGTGTGGAGGAGAGGAGCGAGCCCTGATGGAGGACACCCTGGACGGCCTGCAGGAGAGGCTGGGCCTGCTGGACTCCACCCTGGAGCAGCACTGCGACAGCATGAGGGACAGGCTGCAAGAGCACTCAACCTTCCAGGTACTGAGTTAGGCTGTGTCCATCTGTCCATCAAATCTCAGACACCGCCGGCCTGATTTAGATTAAACTTGGAGGGATGATGCATCTTTGCAGTGTGTTCCAGCATTTGAAAAATTACACTGATTGGCCCGATTGGGGTGCTGTCAAAATATGGAGGGATGATGCATCTTGGCATTGTTTTCTGGCCAGTTGTTTTCTTCAAGACCCTATCCTCATATAACTCAAATCAGTTTGATACTTGATGAGTTTAGAAAAATAAATGTCAGCCTAATATGGTAGGTAAACGCTTATGACGTTATGGCATTTAGCGATTACACTGACTGACCTGATGGGGACGCTATAACGAAGGGTAAAAATTCCAAAAATAACTTCTACACCACCAGTCCAATTTTTATGAAACTTGTAGGGATGATGCATCTTTGGTGGGAGGCGACATGTTTGTCTCGTTAACCCTAAATTTCTGCTGACCCTGCTAGAATGAATTGAGGATGCTGTTCACAGCTCTGAGCGAGAGTAAACACCAGCTGCTCCAGAGGATGGCTGGAACTGCGGACAGACCTGCAGCCAAACAGATAGAGGTAAGATACCCACCAACGGCATGTACGCTCCACCCACTCTACCCAGAGATATAATGAATTTCTAGTGGCTTCCAAGAGGAGATTTTTCCTGATTATGTTCCTTCTTTTGTAGACATTATCAGAGGTGGAGGACAGTCTGAGGGAGTTTGAGCTCAGAGTGACTGAGCTGAAGACCAGAGCAGAGGGACTGCAGTCTGACCATGTCTCCAACCAGGAACTACTCAAACTACAGGTAACAGTAACCCCTGCCGTGGAGCTCCTATCCTATTTCCCTCCTTCTGTCTGTGTTACATAGTAAACCTTATTTGGTCATGACTTAATGGCTAAGGTAAAATTTGGTTAAAAACAAGGTATAAAAAGAGGAGAACCACTGTACTGAAGGGGAAATCTGAGCCACAAATAAAGTGATTATTGTACTATCATACGCATCTGAAATATTTTTATTGGTTCAATATGCTCTTTTGTTGTAATTATTAGATGTATTAGAATATATAGATACTCTACTCGTATCTACATCCTATTATCTGCTGCTTCAATGACTCATTTTCCCCACAGGCTTAATAATCTCATGTAATCTTAACCATGGTTACAAAGACCAATGGGCGGTACATATGCCATATTGATTGTAGTGCTTGTTGATTGACATGTTGATGGTAATTCACCGCCCCTCGCTCTGTCTAGGATGCGTATGAGGAGCTGGTGCTGATGGTGGGCTCCAGGCGCAGCAGCCTGAACCACGGCCTGTCCCTGAAGGCCCAGTACGAGGCTGCCCTCCATGACCTCACTGACCTGGTGGACACCGCCCAGGACAAGATGGCTGCTGACCAGAAAATGACCGTGGTGTCTGTCATAGAGGTTCAGATGTTACTGGACAAACACAAAGTAAGGGGTAGTAATTGTTGTGGTGTCCTGTTATTTTTTAAATTTGTTTTTGGATGCTTTGTAATATCTCAGTCTCGAGAATGTGAATCCCTGACGTTGTAAACCTCTTCTCCTTCCTGCCAGGAGTTCTTCCAGGGTCTGGAGTGCCATATGATCCTGACCCAGACCTTCTACAGTAAAGTGTCTGGGCTGGTGGCGCAGAGAGAAAGCCAGGCCCTGGAGGAGACCATGGCCTTAGCCCACAATGTCCTCAAACAGGCCCACAGGAGAGGAGTGGAGCTGGAGGGCATACTGGAGGTGGGAGCTGTTGATTAATGCTTGGATGGGGAAAGGGAGCATCAGAGTTCAGTCTAGTCTTCACTGTCATCCCAGAGGCAGCTGAATCATAATAAAAAACAGAACAAATGCAACGCAATACAGCAAGACAGTGACATGACATGAAATAACAGAATAGCTGATAATGTATCTATTTAAAGGGTGACAGGACAAAAGAGTGGTTGAAGGGTAGATGGAGGGAATCAAAGCATGTGGGAATACAATAACTGACCCTCTCACTCCCTTCCCTTGTCGGGGCCAGTCGTGGAGCAGTCTGGTGGAGGACTACCAGGCCCTGTGTAGACAGCTGGAGGCTGTGGAGTGTAGTATCCCAACCGTGGGTCTGGTGGAGGAGACGGAGGAGAGACTCACCGAAAGGATCAATCTCTACCAGGTACCGGATTTAAATTTACACCGCACACACACATGCACACACACATGCACACACACATGCACACACCCTCGGATGCAGACGTTTATGCTCATTGTGTGCGCATACAAGTAATCACACCTCCAGTGGAAATGATATCTTTCTTTCTTTCTGTCTTTCTTTCTTTCTTTCTTTCTTTTTTGTCTCTCTTTCTTTCCTTGTTTCTCTCTTTTTTTTCTTGCTTTGAAAAGTGAGCTCCGGTTAGCAATTCTTTAGCAATTTTTTTGTATTTTCATTTATCACATGAATTCAGTCAATCAGTCCTCTATCCATCTCCCCTCCCCTCTGTCCCCCAGCATCTGAAGGGCAGCCTGGCGGAGCACCAGCCCCAGCTCTACCAGGTGCTGGAGGAGGGGAAGAGGCTCCTGCTGTCCGTTTGCTGCTCAGACCTGGAGAACCAGCTGACCCAGCTGGGAGAACACTGGCTCTCCTCCACCACCAAGGTCAACAAGGAGCTGCACCGACTCGACTCCACACTCAAACACTGGAGCAGGTCAGGCACAACGACAAGCTGGAATAATGTCACAGTGTTTGTCCGTCTAGCAATGACATCTTTTGACTGCAAAATCAATGCAATGCAAAAAATAAAATGCAACCGTTTCAAGAAATGATATGAAAGAACTCAAACCAATAATATTGTTCTTTGAGTCAGCCAGATTTTTTGACTCACTGCATGGAAAAAGGTCTCTCAGAACTACAGAAGTTTGACCACATTTTGTCCTGTGTATGAACCCCAGGTACCAGAGTGAGTCAGCAGAGTTGAGCCAGTGGTTGCGGTCGGCTCTGGACCGGCTGGAGTTCTGGACTACTCAGTCGGTAACTGTGCCGCAGGAGCTGGAGACGGTCAGAGATCACCTCTACGCCTTCCTGGTTAGTAAAGAGTGTTCATCCCCGTGGAGACGGAGCAGTTGGAAAAACGTCTCCCA
Source organism: Gephyroberyx darwinii (assembly GCA_900660455.1). NCBI lineage: Eukaryota > Metazoa > Chordata > Actinopteri > Trachichthyiformes > Trachichthyidae > Gephyroberyx > Gephyroberyx darwinii. The sequence goes on from CABFOQ010031994.1 coordinate 10,671, forward strand.
CACCTAAGAATATAATCTATAGGTATCGTCCAGATCAACCTCCAACTCTGACTCTCCTGTGTGTTTCTGATAGGAGTTTTCCAAAGAGGTGGATGCTAAGTCATCTCTGCGTTCCTCCGTGCTGAGCACAGGCAACCAGCTTCTGCGATTGAAAAGGGTGGATACAGCTGGTCTGAGGTCAGCCCTGGCCCAGGTCGACACTCAGTGGGCTGAGCTGCTGACACGCATCCCTGTGGTGCAGGAGAAACTACACCAGGTCTGGGAGCAGGCTTGTTACTGGTGCTAGTAGGAAAAGTGTTATCATATATTTGTCTTTTTGTACCGTTGTAACTCCTCTCCTGTCTTCCCACAGCTGCAGATGGAGAAGCTGGCGTCGCTGCACGCCATCACAGAGCTGATGAGCTGGATTTCTCTCATGGAGAACATCATAGAAGAAGACCAGAACAAGATTATGGGAGCTGTAGGCTCAGAGGTGGTCCAAGATTTCCTACAGAAGTATAAGGTACAACACAGTCTCTTCTGTCGATACCACAGACTCTTGATTATTATGCCTGGCCCTAACTTCCTAACTTTAACCTCAATAAAGACCTAATGCTGAAGTCCAATCCTGAACCCTCTCTTCCTTGTCACACTCTCATTATATCTTATCTGTGTGTTCCACAGGGTTTCCGTATAGACCTGACCTGTAAGCAGTTGACAGTGGACTTCGTCAACCAGTCAGTGCTGCAGATCAGCAGTCAGGACGTGGAGGGGAAGCGCAGTGATAAGACAGACTTTGCTGAGAGGCTGGGAGCCATGAACAGACGCTGGCAGATACTACAGGGGCTCATCACTGAAAAGGTAGAGTTCCCTAAGTGTACTGTTTGAATTACATGGTTTAGACACAACATTTTTGACCATATTCTTTTCATATTGTTTGTTTTTTTGTAACGTGTGTATTCATGAGTTTGTGTGTTTCTGAATTTCTGTGCATTTCTTAGATTCAGCTTTTGGAAGGAATACTAGAAGGTTGGTTAGAGCACGAAAATGGAGTCCAGGCCCTGAAAACCTGGCTCACCCTGCAGGAGGAGAAACTGAAAAAGAGACACAGGATAGAGGATGTTGCATCGGTGCAGAATGCACTCAAAGACTGCCAGGTAGGGGTATGGCACAGCTATGAATGCCCCATATTTATATCCATAGTGCATACTACATCAGATATTACTGAAATTCTCTTTTTTTAAATAAACTGTTTCACAGGAGTTAGAAGACTTAGTGAAGGAGAAAGAGAAGGATCTAGAGAAAGCTGAGGAACGTGGAAGTGCTCTCATCCAGGACAAGAAAGGAGAGGCCTGTTCGGCTGTCAAGGAGACCCTCAAAGGACTGAACCAGTCCTGGGCCAACCTGGACCACATGGTGAGCATCTATGTATCTATATATCTATCTATAATACACTTTAATACCTTGTGTCAACCTTATTAACCTACTCCCTCGTCCCTCTCCCCTCCAGATAAGTCAGATGAAGGTGAGCCTGCGGTCGGTGCTGGAGCAGTGGACGTTGTACCGGCGAGCGGCAGAGGAGATTAACGGTTACCTGATGGAGGGGAGGTACTCTGTGTCCAGGCTGCGCCTCCTCAACGGGTCTCTGGAGGCGGTACAGCAGCAGGTGGAGAGTCTGGAGGTGAGGAGTGCATTAGTCGTTAGTAAATGTAGATGTTGTATTTGATACATATGTATTGAGCTAATTTGTTGAAGTGGCGATAATGAACTCAAACCCTGAGAGTGTGTCTGTGTGTATCAGAACCTCCAGGAGGAGATGGATAAGCAGGAGAGCAGTCTGAGGAAGTTTGGCTCCGTAACGCACCAGCTACTGACGGAGTGCCACCCGTCTGTGGCCGATACACTCAACTGCGCCCTCCGGGACGTCAACATCAGGTAGCCACAACTGGGCAGGACAATAACAAAAACACCTGCTGGTTTATTACCAATATGTCTTTCGTTTGTGCCGTGATCCATTTAGCTACAGGACCAAGGTTCAGGAAACATTTTTATTGTCACCATGGTGCCAAGTCATTCAGTAAGGGGTGAGACATTTCACTCCTCTATATGCTTTCAAACTTGATCAGCACTTGATTAAATCACTTTCTGCAAATCATATCTGCTCTTTATTGAGCAGTACTGAGTTAATTAAAGGAGGTAAAAGTTCTATTATCAGGAAAATTTAACTTCAACTAGGAATCTTCACACTTTTTGCACGAAACACATTTTTACACAAAAAATGGGAATTTTCACTGTTGGGGTTGTGCAGAATTTGTACTTGTTTTTGTATCTTGAGTCTGTTTAAATCTAATTGCAGATATAATCCTAATGAGTTCACTTCATAACTCTCTTGTCCTGCTCTGTCCCAGATGGAACAGTCTACTAGAGCAGATCTCAGAGCAGCTGAGGAGCAGCAAGGCCCTGCTGGGGCTGTGGCAGCGCTACAGAGCGCTGCATGGCCAGTGTGTGACAGCAGTCCAGAGGCAGGAGGAGCGAGCTGACTGCCTGCTCAAGAGCGCCACCGACAGGGACATCACGGAAGACGAAAGCAGTGCCTGGATCAAGGACTGCAGTGTGAGTACAGAAGGGGCGATGCAAGAGTGGAGTTACACTACAACAAACTGACTGGACCTCCAGTATATGTTTTGGCATCATAGTAGTCAGCACAGTTAGTCAATGGGTCCTGGTAGTTACTGCTGCAGTGTTGTTGTTACCACTTTCCTTTGTAATTGTGATTTTTCAGTCTACTGTCTGTTTATCTACTGTTTCTTAATGAATCCACATTTTTAGTGGATTAAAATCAACATTTGTCCACAGAGTATTGGAAGAGGCTGAGAACCCCAGACAGTTCATGAGGAATGCAGCCTCACTCTCAGTTTCTAAGGACCTGCGAAGAAGCTCAGAAACAGCTTGTCAGCTCATTTTAAGGATTCACAAAGCCACTGTCCCCTCTGCAGAACACCAAATTGCCTTGCTGTCATTTTGTCTAGTTGAATGTAGCTTCACAGCACACTGTAACAAAAGCCTTTTGAGTGGGACACCCCAAAGGGAAAGATGGGCCCCTCATTTACACTGTAGGGGTCTCCCACTGTCAAGCTGGGCATGCAGGGCTATGCTGGAGGATGTTAACTATCCCATTATCTGGTTGTGTCAGGGGGTTACAAGCTTAACCACACCAGTCAACACTGATCTGAGCCACCCCGATGATATCAAACATGTTAGAGATCACTCTCTCTTAAATGTCTCTTTCCCACCAAGACACCTAATATTTATTGTATTTAGTGATTAAAGTGATTCTAATTCTTAGTGGAAAGTCAAAAAAAAGAAAGCCTTTGAGCAATGATTTTCTGTTGCTAACATCCTGTCTTTTTCTCTGACTTTGCTGGTGCAGGAGTGTCTGGATGACCAGGCCTCAGTGCAGCAGTCCCTCCAGCAGCTGCAGGCTCTAGGGGAACAGCTGAAGAGCCAGGTCGACGCCTCCTCCATGGCAGCCCTCCAATCAGACCACCTGTCACTCACACATCGCCTAGCAACGCTGGAGCACGCCCTGCACAGGCAGCAGGAAGTACTGCAGGTAGGATAGCTGGGGCGGGGGGGGGCGAGGGCAGGCTCACACACACACATGTGCGTCCACACACATACACACACAAACACACACACACATGCTGTCCTAGTATACAACCCCAAAGTACAAAAATGTGATTGGAAAGCAAGAAAGAGACCATCTCACTCTATTGTTTCTCTCTTTCTTCTCTCTTTCTTCCCTCTTTCTCTCACTTGTCCTAGTCTGGAGCTCAGGACTGTGAGGGTTTCACAGAGCAGCTGGACAAACTGATCCGTCAGGCTGAGGAGGCTGAGGAGGTGCTGAAGGAGTCGGACCCGGTCGGCTCACCGGAGCTCATTGTCATCCAGACGTGTATGGAGAAACTCAAGGTACAAAAAGTTCTCAATGTTTCATGTTTCATGTACTTTTTAGAGAAAAGATACATTACCTGCACACTTAGATCCTCTGCTGTAGGTCGTTCAGACCAAAACCTCAGCAGTAAATAAGAAAAATTGCATGGATCTAAGTCTTATCTTAGTAAAGTTTGACTGGGTGAGCGAGGTTTGGGCCTTGCGCAGAATGGACTGTCCTATTAAAAAACGTGTGACAATGTGTTCCCAGGTTCACCTGTTGAAGCTGAGCAGTCTGTCTCCAGACCTGGAGCGGGTCAATGAGCTGGCCTACAGACTGCCGGTCAGTGACAGAGACATTAAACGCCTGCAGGGCCTCAACAGAGCCTGGGTCGCTCACTCTGCTCACCTCACTGAGAGGTTCAGGTACCTACACCCCCCATACTGAGCTGTATATAGCGGCGCAGTGATAGATTAAAAAGATAGGTAAACAGTCAGTGATCACCATAAGATGAACAACCACCAATATACATAAAAGAAACTCTATTTTTGAAGTAGTATTAATTTATTTTAGAATTTAGGTAGGTAAGCCTCCATTACATCCATGACTACATATCTAAAAGTTCTATCTACCAGCTATCAGAGCTTCTGCGATGTTCATGTTGTTTATGTTCCTCTTGCTTGCCTCCGTCTGTCCCTTCCCAGTAAACTGCAGGCAGTGCTGCTCCAACAGCAGAGCTTCCTCCAGAAGTGTGAGGCCTGGATGGACTTCCTGTCTCAGACAGAACAGAAGCTGGCTGCCGAGATCTCAGGCAACTACCACAGCCTGCTGCAGCAGCAGAGAGACCACGAGGTCAGAGGGACAGAGAGTGTGTGTGTGTGTGTGTGTGTGTGTGTGTGTGTGTGTGTGTGTGTGTGTGTGTGTGTATAGTGGTATGGCAGTGTACGTCCTAAT
>CABFOQ010031997.1:0-10099 GCA_900660455.1 Gephyroberyx darwinii
GGGAGGTAGTGGGAAACCAGGCGCGCTTGGAGGCGGATGGGCAGGTGAGCGGCGGAAGATCATGGAGACAGGAAAACAGGTTTAGGATAAGACAGGCAGGCGACGAACAAACTGACAGGCATGAAAACGCACAAGAGTAGGCAAAAAAAAACTGGAACAAACCATAACAAGGCTCAATGATCCAGCGAAGACTGGTGTTTGTGCTGGGTATTAGTAGGGAAGGTGAGATTGGTTGATGAAAGGCAGGTGTGCTGATTGCCAGTGGAGATCTGGTGTGCAGAGAGAGGGGAAACGAATAGACAGACAAAAACTAAAACACACCAGGCACACGTCACACATACTAAAGAGGCTGGGAAAATAAACAAAAACCCACACCACTCACGGAGGCAGGGTCATGACACATACGCTGTTGGTAAACTACTTATCAGTGGTGATTGCCATCTCATAGCCACTGGCAGCCTGTTAAGCGTTGGCCACTAGCACACACCCATTAGACAATGTACTGTGGGTTGGGAATCTGACAGCTATTGCAGCTGACACAGAGGATTGCTATTGGTTTAGTTACTTGGCACTCACTCTCTGGGTAGGGTTATCTGCACTACAACTATAACATAAGTTCCATGAGAAGTATTTTGCTTGCCTGCAGGACATATTTATATTTTTAGATCTTAGGGTAATATACACTCAGTGTACTCAGGAACCAAACTGGAGACGATGGCTCATTTTTTGCATTTGACAAAGGTTAGACTGTCGCCATGAAGGGATGTACCTGGTCAGCCACAACATTTTAGGTATGTTGTGGCATTCCAACTAAGGAGCCCCGAATTCTTCAGCGATCTGGTTTCGGTGATCGTGTTCCCTGTTCACTTCAAGGTTGGACCGGTTGTGGTTCTGCTTCTGCAGCTTCTGCACATTGCTGTTGCTGCTGTTGTACGTCTTTCATCAATGAGGCTTTACAGACTGGATATTTTTTGGCTTATCACGCCATTCCCTCTAAACTCTAGACACTGTGGTGTGGAAAATCCCAGGAGGTGCATCCGGCACCAACCACCATACCACATTACAAGTGGCCTAAATCAGCGTATTGCCCATTCTGACATTTAATCAAACAGTAACTGAACCTCTTAACCATGTCTGCATGCTTCGTATATGGAGTCACACAAACACACAAACTGTTTGCATAAATGGGAAGGTTTACCTAATAAAGTGGCCACTCAGCACATCCACATGCAATAACGAAATGCATTAATATGATATTCCTAAGTGATGTAGGTGTCAACAGTTTGTCATTTGCAGTAGCAAAAAGTTGAGAAATAAGTACATAGTTTGAAAAAAGAGCTTTGCAAAATATGTTCACTGTCTTTTGAGTTACATGTCATATGTTGGGAGGGTGGGTGGACAGACCGGTACCTCCTTTTCTCTTCTGGGCAATGATGTCATGAGAAATATAACAGTCCCCAGGATGTCCAAGTCTATGGTTAAGAATAATGCAAACCTGGAGCTGTTAGAGTTTGGTGCTGCCAAACAGCTTTCAGTTCCTTTGCATTTTGTTTAGCTAGCTGTGATTGCAGTGAGAGATTTTGGACACATACTGAAGTAACTGCTGTTCCTTGTGGTTGCTTTGGCTCTTCCTCCTGGCTCCATGTGAGCTCCAAGGAAGAGTATCTAGTCCCATTAAAAGACATGCAGCAACTTACAATCAGGCCAAACTCAAAGCAGTAAAATAAAATTACTCATGAGACCATTAGCTTTTTTTAAATGTCACAATTCATTGCAACTGTTCAATGGCCACTTGCTTTACATATATGAAAATGATTTACATACATTACTTATACCTCAATGTCCAATCTATATTTGTGAACATGAAAATCTCAAATCAAGAACCCTGATAAGCAAGACCAAGATGTGCCATTATTACAAATGCCCCTCTATTCCTTGTCTATGAGAAGTGAAACCGCTTAATATTATGCAAATGAGCACAATGGTCACAGCATGACAACCAATCACATTCAGGCAAACATCTGGTTCTCAGATTCTCCCAGTCATGATTTTTTTTCCTAGTTACACTTGGAAGATTTTCCCAAATTCTATGAAATAAACCAAGAATAAACCATGAATTTGCTCTGAAGTTGGTTGTGCTTGATCTGCACGTACCGTACTTGATTCTGTATGGTGCTGTCCATGCTTACTTATAAGGGGCTACACAAACACACTTAGCTAAAATGTAATGTAATGGTATTTGAGAGTCTGTCATCAAATGTGATGTGTTGTTTGTGATATGTGACATTTTCAAAGACATTTGACTGTGATCATATGTGATAAATGAGCAGACAGCATGGCCAACAAATCTCAGAATAGAAAAGATAAAGATAGATTACTGGCAAATCTGTGTAGAAGTCAGTCCTTCCATTACCAATGGGACAAAAAGCAGGGAAGAGAAGTAGGGAAAATCAGTCGATTAATGTGTGTGTCTGTGTGTGTGTGTGTGTGTGTGTCCTGACAATTCCGAACAGACCAAAAAACCTCAAAACTACCTGAGATCACAACATTGGGGGAGGGGGGGGGAGTTTTCGATATTACACCATGCCCTCTATTGACCAACGTTTCTACAGACATGCCTGAGGTTTGCGGAGTTCACCGTGTCAAGCAAATCATGTTTCATAGGGGATTGCTACGAAAATAGATCATGTCACAGGGAGGAATGCAAACTATAACAGGGGAGCAAATTAGCTTCCCTCAAATGATTGCTAAAAGTATGACGTTTTTCAAAACCTCCCCGGTGGAGAAACCGTTGCCAAAGTTATGGAATGAGAGTAGCACATGTTTCTATTTGAACCATTGGTAATGGGGGATTCTGTTACAGCTTCAGAGGATACGTATGGTGCAGAGGTAGAGGGCCTTGCAACCGTTGCACTATCCCCTCTCCCTTTTTCTATATTCCGTTTAACATTTGAACCGGGAGCTGTCTTTGGTCATTTGAAGTTTGATTCATCTAAAACCCTGTGGAACAGATGTCTTATTTTGACGTTTCAATAAAGCATCAGTCAAATTAGGGCCAAGCGCTCGTCGCCGTGGTGTTTCTGCACCGCGCTTCCCAGAGATCACCTGTCAATCTAACAGTGTGTCCAGCACTGTGACGTCTTTATACTTGGATTTTCTGTTGATGAAGTTTCTGCAGGTGGCACTCCTTTCTTTGTCCGTTCAGCCACGGTGGCTATAACTGCTCATGCTTTTTTTTAATGAAAATCTGGCATATTCTTACTTTAAGCGCCACTATTATTTAATGAGCAACATCGTTTAACACCAAACATGGAGGGGTCTCTAAAGGGCCCGTTTCTGCAGGTGATTTGACCAGCCAACTATAAGCCCTGATTAGCTCGACATTCCTCAGTAAGCCCTCGCCTTGTTCCACGATGCCAACCTCTGGCTCCCATCCTGCACTCCAGGTAGTCCGAAGCAACAATCAATTTTAACTGGAAGGCTTACAGTTATTAGTAAAAAGCAGCTACGCAGCTCGGGTGTAACGTCAGAGTGAAAAAATACATGGCATTCAGATATCGCTCTTCCAGTCGAACCCCAGGAACAACTCAAAATTGGTAGGCCAGCGGCAGTCCAAGGGTAAATTGCCTAATCATGGGATGCTTTAAAACAACCTGACAGGTTCTGCAGCACTTAAAGGGGCAGTAAATAATCTATGACCTTCATCGACCTCTCTCACCCACATCCAAGGTAGCTAATTAGAGATGGTGGAAGAGGTAATTTGCATCCAAAATACTGGAAAAAGAATAATACAGCTTTTGTCATTTGCTTTTTTAGCCTTTGTGGCTGAAATGGGGGTTGTGATCGAATGTGTCGCTCGTAGCAACGTCCTCAAACCGTTGAAAAGTAGGTACCCAGTAGGAGCCGGAACTGTCTCGAAATTGGGTGGGTGGGGAGCTTTCGTCCCAAGACAGAGTCTGTGAGTTTTGAGCCAGAAATTTCAGCACCTGGCCAAGTATTCGCTGAGTCACTTGTATCAATCAACAACCCTATGAACCCCCCTGCAGATATTTTGTGGTCATTTTGTGCTATGGGCCATGACTTATTGCCCCTTGATAGAAAACTGATAGACCAAAGGTAAAATGCACGTTCATGGCTACAGAGCAGGATGCTATAACTGATCTGACAGGTTCTGCAGCACTTAAAGTAGTAGCAGGTGTTGTCTGCTAAATTTGACGTACAGTACGATACCATAAGTGATGATGTTATGGTGGCTGTGCTGGTCTCGGTGCGGTACGATTTCTCTATTCTAATACAGCGTGCACTCCGCATATAATAATAGCGGGGAGATGTGGGGTTCACTGGATGGCTGTCTAGAGTGATTAATGTGGAAGTTTGGGCCCCTGGCTCTTCCCATCATTGAGTGACAGCAGTGGCCATATCCCTTCCCCAGCTGCTGCTGGATGATTAGGATTTGCTGACATTGTGGTTTGGCGTGTGGCTTGGATGAAGGGCTGATTACATGTGTAATGAAGACTTGGGAAAGCCCTGAAACGCCCACAGAACCTTCCTGAAGTGACCACAGAGAATTTGCACAAGTGTGTGTGTGTGTGCACAAGAGTGTGTGTATATGTTCTTTCAAAGTAAAAGTTTTGTTTTAAGTGATTTCTTAATATCAGTGAATGCATTGACACTAAAATGTACATCTATTTGCTTGGTTGCAATGAAATATAACACTATTTTCCACATATGATATTTGGATAAGTAAAATAAATTGAAAATATAGCATTACCGCATTTTGGCATTTATTTCCCCAACTTTGCTGATGATGAGGTTTTAGCATTCATGATTGACACAGTGACACATCTCTCAACTTCCTGTTTCATAATTTTGTGTTGTGTGTTGAAAGTTATAAAATAGCTTATGTTCACTATCAGTACTAAATCTCAACTTTAGTTTCATCTGAAAATAAGACTACAGTTCGACCAATAGCGTTTTGTTTTTTTACGGTAGATACGCTACCAATATTTTTGGTTTGAAGCTGCCGATACGTTGCGCCAGTGTTCAATGTCTTTAAATTTGACAATTTGTTGCTAAATTAATAATACATTACATAAATAACAATGAGAAAAATATTAATGCATACTTGTGGAATTAAAATATTGTATCAAAATATTAAATATTGTAATATTAGAATCAGTTCAGGTTCAGGGCTTCCCAAAGACAACAAGTGCAGTTTTGACATTAACTGACTGCTATCCAGTTTTTAATAAATATATTGGTCCAACCCAAGACAATGTCAAAACATATCCCATCAGATAATTCCATGAATTCCATGCAGTGATTTGGGCTCGGTATCGTTTCCTGAAATGATAGTGGGCGAACAAAGATCCAATTTTGCCGTGCTCATGCAAAATGGTCTATATTTTCTTTGACCTCATAACTTAGAGACATTGTGTGCAGCCAAGCGGCTATCTATTTCGGGATCCTCACCCGAAAATAGTCATTTTTTGGATTCTCGCCGTAGTAGTAGTCTGATCCACTGAACGCGACATCAGGTTATTCCCTGAAAGAACCTGCTCTTGTGCCAGACTTCTGTCTTGCCAGCAGGGAAGCAGAGGGAGCCTGTGCAGATCTGTCCAGCTAACGCTTCTGATAAGATTTCTAGTGTGAGACGCCGAAGCGGAGCTGCAGCTTTGGGAACTAATAAGGCGAAGTGCATTTTTAGTGGCCCTTGGATAAGCCCAGCTCTGTATTTAGCTTGATTGTCGGCCATCGGCACGTAAGCTGAAAAATATTTAAAGGGAGAATTTGGAGCCAGATAGAGAAATAATTGATTGCTTATGAAAATGGACACTTGCCGAGGGCTGTATAACAAGAATGTTTGGTAAATTAAAGTTTCAAACCCTATCAGACTAAAGCCACCTCACTCTTCCATAGGCAATCTGGTGCTACACTCATTAAAAAAAATTAAGTAAGAAATTATTTATTTATAATTTATTTATGTTTTTTCATTCTTGGCTGCTGTTCCTGTTCTGGTTTATTTGATTAAAACCCTGCAAACAAAACCACTTGATCTGTTTCTTTTGCTATCGCGCATAGGAGCCAGAAAGTGTGTGTGTGTGTTATTTCTGTCTGTGCTTTAGAGCTTTGGAGTGGATGGAAAATACCAAGAGAATGGCACCCTCTCCTTTTTTCATGTGTAATTTGTATATTATGATTATATGATTATTGTTTTATTGTATTTCGGGTATTAACACTAGAAGGGCCAATGGATTTTGCAGGTCCAACAGCAAGCTGTCATTTGAAGGGGGTAAACATAGCAGGATCTACTATTTCCTTGTGTCGTTTAGAAAATGTAACAACACTGGTTTGTACAGTGAGAGGCTCTAGAAAAAGCCACAGAGGGACATTTTGTCTTCTACGTATTATATCAGATTGTTAACGTGTTTATTTTGATCTGTATTTCACAAGTTAATTAAGAAAAGGGCTTCACAAATATTGTTCTTACAGTTGTTATTATAGTTAGGACAACTCCTGGGTTTAGTCACTGCTGTGCCCCACAGTGGGCTTATTAAAAAATACTTCTGGGTTACTTTCACTATTCACTATTGAAGATTACAGTGGTTCTACTTTTTAGTTAATTTATATTGTTGTATGATGTCATGTGAATTAAATAATGTCTTTTAGCTAAACTGTCTTTGCACTTTTATCCTCATCTTTTATCCTCATGCTTTTTACTTTTTCTTATTTTGATTCCATTTTAATTTTATTTCAATATAAAGTCTTTTTATTATCTTCAATGTCCATGTTTTTATTAAATGTTTTATGTATCTGCAAAGCACCTTGAAATGTGCTATACAAATAAACTTGCCTATATAACATTATAACCATTTAAAATATTGTTTTGCAGTAAATATCATTTATTTGGGTAAAAACAAGTTAAAAATACAAACCTCCATTTCTTTATATTAAGGTTCAGGCCTTTGGGATTGACTATACAAGATTTCTTTTCTTTTTTCTTTTCTTTTTTTATCACTTAATTCTCTGATCAGTCCCACTACTTAATAGTTACCACTTTAAAAAAAACAAACAATACACAGTGCATCACACAGGATACTCTCAAAGATCCTGGCTTAGAAATTGTAGTCGGATATTTGAGGGTAAAAACAGATTTTAGACTCCGGGTAACTTTTCTCAAATGCAGATACAACAAAGGGGTTGGAAATGTAAAACGTGTTACAGGCCCAAAGACTTGCTAATACAGTAGCTGAAGGATATTCTAGAGAGGCACCACGGTCCTACCGAGCCAGCTTTCTCACCAACCATAATGTGATGCTGCGAATGCGCCGATGAGGTAGCTCGGAGTGCGTAATCTTGCATCTAGGGTCTATCTAGCATCGTGGGACTGCTGCAGCGGGCATGCAGCTGTCAGTAGGAGGTCACACCGAAGCAAACAGAGCCAAATGACTTTGCCATGCTGAACTGATTAAGTCCTCAACCTCCTCAGAGTGACTGACAGGGGTTTAGCAGAGTGCATTGCTGATGTAACCGGCGGTACATGCACGGCTGGCTACAAGTTGTGCAGGCCATGAGATTGCAGTATTTGACATTATTGATAAATGCACTGCACATGTCTGATGTGTTTAAAATGATTTGTTTGTTCATGTATTGTTTTTGCAGATGAAAGTCTAGCATAGCGGTAAACACAGCGGCTGTGTTTGCCAGAGTAACCCGGCTACTGGCCGAAGTCTAGTTGTTTACATGAACCTTTGATACCCTCCAATTAAGTCTCTCTGCTGCCATGAATAAACCCCTCCCTCTTTGACTGAGCAATAGTAGGCTGCTTCTAACACAGGGAAGAAATTATGATCCCAATAGTAAAATTAATAGTAAGTACTGCTCGCTGGCGTGTTTTTTTGTTGACATTAAAATGAAATCTTGGGTGTAGAAGAAGAGGAAGAACAACAAATCGTACGCCAAAATCAAAATGTTCAATTAGTTTTATCAGGACCTCTGTCTTTACCAAAATACTATAGGTAATTTACATTGGAATTTTTACTTTACAAATTTCCAATATGGCAGATACTACACAGTTACTACAAAACAATGGACATCCACAGGTAGTATTAGTCCCATGCCATAGAAACCCATTTAATATGGGAGTAATTCAGGCATCTTAAGCAGAGACCAGTGTCTCTGATTACAGAAGTCATTTTCAAATCAGGTTTGCTGCTACATTATTATAACCAGTCTAATTTACATAGTTTATACTTTTGTTTCTTTGTCAGTAAAGTTTGAGACTCATAAGCCCCACGTTGGCTGCAGAGCTTCAGCTCTAAAACATTCACATTGATGGCTTTTCTTTGTGGTCAGTGTAATACAACCTGACTGAAGGAGTCCTATGTCTCTTCCATTTTATTTTATGTTTGAAAAATATGGGTTTTTGAAGGCCAATAACAACAATACTTTTGGATGAAAGTGGCTGATGTTTGACATTTTGTGCCTACTTTCTGTATGTTTAAATTTGAACATTTTCATGCCAAAAATTCCCTAAAACCTCCAAAAATTACAAGTATTCAGCGTATCCCCTGAAATGTGTTCTTGTCGGGGTAGAAAAGCCTCTGAAACATTATTCAAACCGTCATGGGACAATAAAACTCTCCACTGAAAGGTAATGAAATAGTTTTAGGAACTCCTTCAGGCAGGGTGAGGCAGGTTTCAAAATCATCTCCTCACCTCCATCACATTGCCTGTCAGCAACATTGACTGGCCGCTACACAATTTTCACTGAAAGGCCAATAACGGTCGAATATATTGGCGAACCGATATATTTGTCTAACTCTCGTCTCGTCATTAAACAGCAGCGATGGCTGTTGCTGTGCACAGAAATCGTCAAATTCCTGTACTTTCCTAAGTTTCTAGGTGACATGAAAATGAACACATTGTTCCCCAAAGGAATCTCCAACCTTGGGTAGAATGCTGTTCTATTTCTCATAGGCTTTGCCTTATGGGCTATGCTCGTGCGTGTGAGTACGAGCACTGAAAATTCAACGATGCACCTATCAGCTTTGTGCATCTTTGTGCATCTCCTATGCACAAATAAACTTTTATACTTTGTTAAAGACAGGCATACCATTTCCATTGTAACGAAATCCAAGATGGCAGACAGACGGCACTTTGCGTCTGCGCAATAAGCAGCGAGCACGCAAAGTGCCGAAGAGTCAGCCATCTTGGATTTCATGTTGGAGTATATCTGTCTTTAACAAAGTATAAAAGTTTATTTGTGCATAGGAGATGGAGTGCCACCTGCCGCCCTGCAAGTAGACAAGTGAAGGATTATGGACATCTGTTTAGGTCAGTGAAATTCGACATATTGGTTTCGTTATTGGGCTCTCTGACTTACAAAAGATTCTCATAGGGTCCTGTATCAGGGCTAGGTGCGTGCTAGAGCCGCCGTGGAATGAACAGCACACTGTGCCGCTTGCCTTTCCCTTCCCAGTTTCCTGAGTTTTAAGCCCCCGCCCTCGTCTCGTCGTCTCCTCATCTGCCCGCTTTTTCTCACCAGTCCGGTCTGACCTAAATGGAGCGGCCAAGGACCCGTCATCCCTTAAAGCTCCAGGTAAGTCATTTGCCGACTTGACCAGGGTAGAGGGTTGGAGCGCTCAACAAGCGAGTGGCATACCTCGCCCGGAGTCTCCCCTTGGCACTTCTCTGTCCAGGCGCTGTATAGCATCCAGATGAGAAACTGCTGCCCACTCCTGTCTGCCTGTCTGGGAAAAAGTACGCGACCAGGGCCGGTTCTAGCCCCCCGAGGGTCCCACCCCTTTGACGGGCCTTCTCCAGGAGAACCCCTTTGAATCCATGCTTCTCCTCTCAGCAGTCTTATGGCTGTCTGGGAGTAAGTGAGCGACCAGGGCCGGGTATAGCCCCCCAAGGGGCCCACCCTTCTGGGGGACCTTCTCCAGGGGCACCCCCTTTGAACCCATTCTTCTCCTCCCAGTAGTCTAACGGCTGTCTGGGGGACAGTAGGTGACCAGAGCCAGACATAGCCCCTCAAGGGACCCACCCTTTTAAGGGACCCTTTCGAGGTGGGCCCCCTTGGAGCACTACAGACCTG
>CABFOQ010032000.1:0-10965 GCA_900660455.1 Gephyroberyx darwinii
GACCTGCCCGGACCGATGGCTGACCTGTCCCCAGGAGGATGCAGCCGGGGCAGACTTCCAGGACGTAAACCAGCTCGTCCAAGTCTGCCCTGGTTGCATCCTCCGGGACAGGTCGGCCGCCGCTGTCGGTCCCGCTCTCTCTCACCAGTGACAGTATTTTGCTGTCAATTCTTTGTTAATAAAAACATGATATTCAGAGTCCACTTTTCTCTTTTTTGGCTTTTTTGGGATACATCCTATAAAGTATGATTTGTATCTTTTTTGTGTATTTTTAGTAATTTTCCTTTCCTTTGTACACCCTCTGCTGCATAACTGCAATTTCCTCTCGGGGACAATAAAGAGCCATCTAATCTGATGTAACAATGAAGTTTAGCTGTTAAGTGCCATTCTTGTAATAACACTATGAGTTTATTCTCGAAATATTATGACTTTAATCTCCTAATATTATGACTTTATTTTCGTAACATTAGGACGTTATTCTCAAAACTTTATGACTTTATTCTCGTAAAAGGCCTGTTATGAGATTATTCTTGAAATATTATAATCTCATAATGTTAGGACTTTATTCTTGAAATTTTAGATGACCTATTTTTAAACAGTGGCCCTAAAACGCCGTCGTACAATCACTTCTGTACTGTGTACAACATTAGATGAGCCTTACTCCCACACTGTTACAAAGAAAAAAGTTGCAGTGTTTCAGACTGCAGTCTTATGAGGATAAAGAAAGTCATCAAAGAGCTGGGCTTGATTCAGAGCTCCTGCCAAATGCTCACTTTTGGCAATGAATATGTAAATCAAGGTGTTTCCACCTTCACATTACCATACATCGATCCTGACTCTAACCGCACAGTATGTCTAGGACTCTCATCAGTTTCATAATGCAAAACAAGGAATTTAATATTTAATAATTTAATGACTAATAAATGTCAAATACATTAAAGAGAAGGAAGGAAATAAATTAGGCTGTGCAACGTTGTTGATAGGTCTGCTTCTGGAATCATCTTAGTTTCATAATAATATTTAGTTAAGGGGACAAATTTTCTAACATTTTCTGTCATGCACTGGCTCTTTCCCCTCCTGCCACAATAGGTTCATCTTCACCCCTCATGTTCTTTGTAACTCAAGGCTTGCCTTGCACGTTTTATTGCTACCTCTTCCAATTGTTTGGCCTTTACATCTTCCCTGTAATTCTTGGTTAGGGTATATAGGCGTAACTGTTTGTTCCTCAGATCAGGCTGAAAATATTCCCACACAACTTGATTACACAGAATAATTGTCTTAGGAAGGAGTTGGCAAGCAGTAGCTTCTCCAACCCCTGATTAAACCCTATGAATCTCTACCACCGAGTAGTGTTACTACATTTTTGAAATGAGATGTATTGAGTTTTGTTAACAGAGACATGCTCTTGTTGTACTGTGTTAGTGACCATGGTAAATATATGGTGATATTTGCCTATTTTCTTCAGCTTCATTCTCAATAACAGAATGTGTGCATGTAATGCATTGGAGAGTACAAACTGTTTTACAATGATCACACAATGCTCTGTATTGATAGACATCAGATCATCTCAAAAACAGGTGAGACATTTCATCTGCCCTAAATGAACCACTGGCTACATTCAGAACAGTGAATGTGCAGTCCGATAAAATCTTCACAGCGTATTTTCGTGATGTTGAGGAGCATCAAAACCACCCTAAAGTTGGAGAGGTCCGTGGCTTATGGCTGTTATGTCTTATTTTATTTTATGTCTACTTATGTATAGTGAATTTATAATAACCCTATAAACGATAAGGGAGGTATTCATGTCTCGTTAAGACCCAAACGATAAGAGATTAAACAAATGGTTTATTTTGACATGGTTGTGAATTTTCTTTTCCCGATCTTATAGGCAGCTGAAGTAAGAGAGCCTGTAGATGTCAAGGTAGAGAAGCACATTGAACAACTTGCATTGGCCGGGGCCAGAAAGGTCAGTTTGTGCATGATAAGTTGTTTAGGAGTGTCGATCCACCGCCTCCTACAAGGAGAAGGCCTGGATAAAATATATCTGGAACATCTTACAGGAAGGAAGTAGGAAAATCATGACCCAGTGTAGACCTGGTTATTTGAAAATACTGTTGAACATATCTACATAAAGCTGTGACGTAAAGTATGGACCCTGCCAAGAAGATGGTGATGAAGCTTCTTCTCTGGTTGCAAACCCCTTGGCAGAAGAGGCTCTTGCAGCTGTACAGAATGTTATGCATCACCTTTAAGAATGCAATAATGCTGCTTTGTTTCCTGCAAGGACACAGTTAGTACAATTGAAGTAGATGATCAGTCTAAACTATGCTCCAGTGTGTGCTTGTCTTGCAAATAAATAAATAGATGTCATTAACTGTCATTGTTCTTTCATTTTAGGTGTAACACATGTGCCACTGATTTTAGTTTAATCATTTGTGTTTTTAATGCCATTTCATTTATTCCTATTGTTTTAAATCTATGTCTAGCATCTATGGTTATTGATGTTGATTGATTTAAATTATATGTAAAGCACTCACCCATGTTACAGAGAAATAATATACAAATAAATGTATTTCGAAATGTATTTCTATTATTATGCAGGATTTTCTCAAAACTATTATATCATATTATTACTGCCCATCTGTATGTGAAGACAAGTATGTTGACAAACAAATATTTTCCTCATAAATACATTGATTGGCTTAATTAACATCTCAAGTTCCTCTTGTTTTGAAAAATAGATATAATCATGTAGGTACTTTGAATTACTTATATCTGTTCAATGTGGGTTTTATTCTGAAGTTTTGACTGGCATTTGTTTTAATTCTGTCTGGCATGACACTGGTAGGAGAGCCAACGAGGTGAAAATCATTACTAAAATGCTGCTCATTTTCTATTTTATTATTGTTATGATTTTCTTTGATTTGATTGAGGATTGTTGCCCAATTTCAGTGCATGGTTTGATCAAATTAAACACTGCTATTGTTGTATAATAGGCAGCATGGATGAATGCCGTACTCAGATTGGTCCATCTACTTAATAAAATGATCAGTACTTGCTTCTGAAAAAGTGGTATCAGTGTTCCTCTAGTTTTCTCCCTGATTTACATTTGTCTTTGAATAATACATTCAGTGAAAATGAATGCTAGTTTATATACAATAATAATGTAATGATGTTCAATATTTATACAAATGAATACAGAAGTGTTCATTCATTATTCCTATTCTGGGTCACGGGGAGGCTGGAGCCTATCCCAGCATGCATTGGGCAGAAGGTAGGGAAACACCCTGGAGAGGTTGCCAATCCATCACGGGGTGAACACGACGAACACACTCACATTCACATTAGAGTCACCAATTCATCTGACTTGCATGCCTTTCAAGTATTCATTTCAGTTTTATACAAATACAAACAAAATTCCTTTGTCAATTTATGTGTACAATATAAAGGTAATACATTCACCTACAGTACATGGCCACTTTATATAATAATATACTTAAAATTATAAAACAACAACAAATAACGCAAAATATTTGTATGAAAAATTATACACTCTTTAACATGCTCCATTTTCCTGTATTTCTCCTCTCACAAACACTCACATATCAAATTATTTGTTTCCAATGGCACAAAGTTAATGCTTTCCATTTCAAATGTAATACGCACTTGCTTTGGCATAACTGTAAAAGAGAAATCATATAAACCCAGTTTGAAAAATGCTACATTTCAAAACAATCAAGAGTTCATGTAGTCAGACTATAAACATTACAATACAAATATCGATGCTTACATCATACATCTTCCACCATTAAAATATGTAATAATGCAAAACACACACAATTTTAAATGAGAGATGCAATACATTCTCTAACTAAAAGAAGAGAAAGTCACTTCAGATAAGGACTACAGTGAGTATACAATCCAATTTATCTGTCTCCATCCTTCAGTGTCAACTTTCCCAGTATGAGAACAAAATAGATCCCTCTGATCTAATAGTGCCTGGCTAGAATTTTTGTCCCTGCATACACGACTAATACTGATGCTACAAAAATGAGTCATGTGGGTCAAAATGGAAACCAAAATCTTTAGTACAGTCTCATAGGCTGTGCATAGAGCAAAACACAAAAGCTACACAATTTTACACAAACAGATAGTCTTAAACGTGCACTAGTTCTAAGGCACTAAAATTACAAATCAACCACCTAATTTGCAAGGTAAATTACATAATCTTTTTTCCAAGTTGCTGCTGTAGTAAAAATATGGGTCATCAAACACTGCAGCTAACATTTTACAGTGAGATGGTGACGTCAGGAGGGGTGAGACATCAATTTGCCTGCTAGAAACCAAATAGAGAATAGCAGTTGAATTCAACAAAAAATCTGACTTGTTTGGCAGAGGTGATTCAAAATGTCACCCACAATAAAAGCAGTTCAAACAAACCAGTACTCCACCAACAATCTGTACAAAAGCAGCCGGTTATTACCATTAGTCATCTAGTATATTATATATATTATCTAGTTCTAGCTTGGTAAGTAGCTAGCGGCTAACTGGAAGCTGCTTATCCCGTCCTTGCTTCAGGGGCTCTATTAGCAGTAAAACACAGACAAACTTGCAATAATTCCCTTGCTCTCCTTTTTTGCTCTGTCTGCCTTATAAATGCTTGGCTGTGCATGCTGTGAGTGGTTATGAGAGCACTTAGACAACACCTGTGAGGTCTGCAGGAGCAGTAGGCAAATGGCTACTGCAGAGAAGGAAACAAAGGGAGATGAATGGCTGGTATGGCAGGATTTTAAGGTAGATTGTCGGTTTGGTTGGTCAGCTTTACTGTTAAAATTGGTCTTGATTCTGTGCTTGAATACTGAGGCAGTGTATTTGCCAGGAAGCTTGGGCCAAATGGAGGAGGGAGAATGCCATAGATTCTGCCCCCCAGCTGTTTTTTTTAATGAGAATAACAAGGTCTCCTACATCCTGTATATTTCCCATCAACAAATTCTCCCTACAACGGTGTCAGAAGAAAATAACAAATCATTTCATTATTTGTGTCAACATGTAATCACATAATTTAAAAAAATATAAAATATTGTAAAATTAATGCTGGATTTGTGCAAAGGGCCGTCAGATGGTAAACTCTGATAAGTTCAATTAAAACTTTAATTTTCAAAAAGAGCAACACTTTTCTTTGTGTGACATGTTTTGTACAAGGTCTGAAGAATCAGTGATATAGTATTTAAGCAAATGTCACACGCTCTTTTAAACTGCAAAGCATGACTGTGTGTGTGCGCACGTGTGTATTCCATATACAACATACAAACACGTTGCGCTATTGGTCTCCTTATCACTTGACCTTATTCCATAAAGGGGTGAAAGGGGAAAGCCATTGCGGTATTAGTTATTGCTACAAAGCAGAGGTTTAAATGGAGCAGTATATGAGGGTCATGGGTCAAGGATAAACTACCTTGTTATCATGCACATCTCCTGGGATCAGCAGTTCAAGGCTGTAAGAAAAATACAAGCAACACTCCTACCCTGAAGCAGTGGAAAGATGTATCAAGGGGACTACACGTAGAGGGTAAGGGGCAAGGACAAATCAGTTAAATGTTGTTTGTTCTCTCTCCATTCTTCCATATTTGCGTTTTAAAGAAGTTCAAGCTTTTATTAAGTGATTCTAAATTGACTTGGTAATTTGCTGAGAACCACAGAGTGCCAGCAAGGAATAGTAATGAAGGGAAGATAGAGGATTGTGACAGAGACAGACAGGGTGAAGAGAGAGAGAGAGAGAGAGAGGAGTGAGTCAGAGAGAGAGGGGAAGACAATCTCTTATCAATCAGGAATGCATTCTAATGGCCAGTTCTATGTGGGTGTGCATGCAGCATCTGATACACTTGCAGTCTAGGTGATATTCATCACCTCTGCTGTAATCCATTCTGTATTGTTCATTAGAACCCAATCAGAAAGGTAGAACAGTTATTCATGCTTCTATATGAAAATGACAGACTGTATTGTCTGTTTTCAGCCTGTCTGTAGGAGACTATCCTTAATCAACTATGTACTCAACATGTTATAAATTATAATACTTTGACTGGATATGTGGTTGTTGATTGACGGATTCACTGCTGCGGGAATTGAACCTGCAACTCATGTTATGGGATGGTCTCTTAAGCTACTAGGGATCTCTGCCACTGTGGAAAGCCATTGCAAATATGCAGTATTAAGAATTCTATGATGTTAGATGTGTCTGCTGCAATCCACAGCTCTACATTACATTCACTACATATGCTCAACTTTTTATGTCAAGTGAACTTATCATGTCTTGTGACATTGACTGCTGTATCATGAGGAGGACGTGTCTGCTTGATTTTGTTCTGTATGCACCCATGGGGGCTCCCTGTCAAATCTTTAGCATGCTTCTTTAGATTTGTGTGGGGAGCATCCTCACAAAAATACAGCAAACCCCCAATTGAACTGTATTCTTGTAGAATCGTTTGTTGTTATAAATGGTTAGAATTTTATGACAATAATGTTTACAGACTAAAATCTTCTGGAAGGACAAAAGAGCCAATAGTAATTGGGCACTGCCACAGAGAAAAAACAGAGCCAGGGTCTATAACTATGTGTTGAGAAATGTTGTCTACAATGGTTATGAACCATAAAACTTCCAATAAAGACAGGACCACAAATAGTGGCCTCTAACAATGGCCAGGGAGTGTTGTGTGTAAGCGTAAGTTAAATGTCTGTGATTCATTTTTGTGTCTTTGGCACTTTTTGGCATTTAATTCTGTTTTGATGCTTTGTTCACGTGACTGATCACATAAGGAAGCAAATTGTTTTCCATGAGTATTTTAGCCATATATTTATATCAATACAATAGAATAGAATAGAGTACTACCACTACTATTATTATTATTATTATTATTATTATTATTATTAATAATAATAATAATAATAATAATAATAATAATAATAGTTATTATTATAATAGTTATTATTATTATTATTATTATTATTATTATTAATAATAATAATAATAATAATAATAATAATAATAATAGTAGTGGTAGTATTATTGTTATAGGCAAGTCATGTCAGATATTACCACTACCTAAAAAGGCAATTTTATAAATTTGCGTGGACCTGCCAAATAAAATAAAATAATACTCTATTCTATTGTATTGATATAATCAATTAATCCTAGAGTTTGCTGTAGTACTGAAGGAGCTCATATAGACAGATTCTAGAGTAGAAGCTCTCTGCCCTGCATTATGAAAGAGATCTCTATTTTCAAAACAAACCCAGAAGCCAAGCCCTTTTTATCTTCTTCTATTTCATACTCTCTCTTCTTTGTAGAGCTGCATATTAGTTTTCAGACCCCAGCACTGCTCTGCACCTGGTAACCATGTCTGCAGGGATGTGGACCGGAGTGAACGTCTGTAGAACTCAGACATGTACCATAAACGAGGATCAGACACGTCTAACATAGTTCACATTCCGGCTCATCAGCCACATACAAGACGACATAAGCAAGAGAAATTCATATAACAAGGTCCCTTTGAAATGCTAATGCACAATGCTTAACAGGAAGTACAGAATTTAAATTAGATTGTCTTTGTATTGTAATGGATTGCTTTTTTGTTGCCGCTCTCCAGCATTGATAATTCATTAATTGTCCTTTTGGCTGTTGCTGTGGCATTTAATTAGAAGTTATGTGGTAATCCAAAGACTTTATCTAGTCAACTCCTCAGCAAGTAAAGTGGATACAAACATTTGCAGTGAGTTTACATCCAAAACCTTATGAAAAACAGGTTAAGCATACAGTGACAGATGGTGATAACACATAGCTAATGGTGTGAATGAATGTCAGAATGAAAAACAGGAAAATTCCCTCCATACACTTTTTTAAAAGTTTGTTGTTTTAATTACTTTCACACTTTCACTTTCAGACACTAACCATCACTTTTGCAATTCTATTCATCATCTGTTGTTGAAGACAAACTCATTTTCCAGTCATGAATAGAAAAGAATTGAAGAAGCAGCACAGTGTGTGCATTGTTTCCATTCTTTCTAACAAAGTTTCTAACTTAGATGCTGACCTGGGCAAAAACACATTTGTGCATGGTCTCAAATGTGTCCTGGAATATTTCAGTCTTATAAATAGCATTTACACTTACACAGGCATAATACTTGCAAAATAATAAAGTGTTGCTTGTGTGTTTCTCAAGTTTCCCAGTATGTTTATTATTTTAGTTGCATTTCTGTACACCATGCACAAACATAACACAGATTTACTTCATAAGTATGTCAGGGAGTTTGACACTTTGCAGGCATAATATTTTAATGTTTTCATTCAAGCTCATACACCCAGTAATCCCTGGTGTATATTACTACGGTGCCTGTGTGTGTGTGTTTGTGTGTGTGTGTGTGTGTGTGTGTGTGTGTGTGTGTGTGTGTGGCCCTACCTCTTGTAGCTGTCTGCACCCAGGAACTACCTGTCACATTTGATCAGGAAGCATATCACTCATGTTTCCTAGATTTAATTAGCAGAGCCGGGGTAAAGCTGCCCTTGGGAAGCCAGTTTTCCTTTTTCTTAATTGGTGCATTAATTAGATCAGAAAAGCACATTGTGTTTTCGCAGCTTGACACTGTTGAAGCATCTTGTGAGTGTGTGTCTGTCTGTTATATAAAGGATGAGAAGAAAATAATGATCAATTCATGGGGTGGTGGAGAAGTGACGGCCCACATAATCCATAGGTGACCTTTTACCATTAGTTGTACATATCTTACTGTAAGGAATCAAGACAGGTCTTTTAAAAAAAAAATACATAGGTTATGAATATATCCCCTGTTCCCTGAAGTGAGAAATGAGACACAACTTTTATTCCTTCAGACCATCTGTGAGACTGAATGCTTGAATGCTTAGGAGCCTTGTTTTGTTGAACAGCTACTGTCGTTCAGCTTTAGCTCTCAGACTGATGGCCGTTCGGTTAAAAACCTATCTGGTTTCCCTCAGAATTCATGGTTCCCTAAATGATATTTAGTCGTCCAGGTCCAGAGGAAGAAAAACAGTCCCAGACCATGATGTTCCCACCACCATGCTTGACCCTAGGGATAAGGTTATTTTGGAGGTGGCCAATTTTGATTGTGACCAAGTTTTGGACTCACCTGTCCAGAGAACAGACTTAAATCTTACATGAACACCATTTCTGTTCAGTGTTCTAGTGTAGATCCCTGGATGTTATTCTTGGGTTGTTTTTGTGACTTTGTCATGTGACTCTTGACACCCACTTCAGAATCTGTCATGTTAAATTCTTTCCATTTGTATATTATTTGTCTCACAGTGGACAGATCTTTTTGATATGACTTTATAACCTTCCCCAGACTGATGTACACTCAATACTCTCTTCCTGATGTCTTCTGATGTCTCCTTAGATCTTGGGATAGGGTTTTTCTTTTACCTGCATGGGTAACACCAAACTGACCAGGTTTCTAACCTGTATTTATGGGAATGCCACAAAATGCCACGTAGTGAAGAGACTGAAAATAAGTAGTGATTTACCTCTCTAAGCTGGAGGCTTCTCTGTAATGACAGCAAGGCGTGGTTAGAGAGAGACAGAGCTTTGACTGTGAAAGGGAGGAATAGTTCTGCCGCTTGTGTTGTTAGCATTGCAGTTATTTGTTTGGGCTTATACTTATAACTGTTTTTTATACACAAACAGTCTAATTATTTTGATAGCTTAGCTTGCATTGGGGAGGGAAACTCTCAAGTTACATTGGCTGTTTCCCACGGTCGAGTCTGCTGCTCTAAGTCACGCCACAGCAGAGTTCAGTATCCCTCAGTTATGGGGCAGAGGGTTAATGCAGTTAGTAGTTCAGAACAGTGGTGCCTGCAGACCTGCGCCTGTACACACTGGTGCACACATTAGGTCAGCTGACATTTTTAACTTTTAGTCGTCTTGCCTATCTGATTTCTCTATCTTAGATCCAATGGTCTTTGACTTTTTGTTCCATCCTACCTCCACCTGAGATGCAATGGTTGTATCCGTTGCTTGGTTGACAGTACGCCAGGTTGTTTGCACAGAGACTTTCTTGTGCGTTCTACAAGAAAGAATTATGCAGGCGCCACTGGTTCTGAATGAGGATAAGGTATTTTGATTGATATTAAGGATAAGGACATGTATTCTGATTTATAATAAGGATTAAGATTTTTGACTTTTTCAATTTAAAATTGCTTATGTTTATGGCTATGCTTGTTGATGGTTTTGTGTATAAAAGCCTATCTTTACAGTTACTTAACATCAAGGTTATTGTTTGTTACGTAATAATAAAATGACTGAAAATCAAAGGATGTTGAGTTTATGGTGGATGCAGGATCAGTTCTATTTCTCGTAGGCTTCGCCGTTTAGGCTTCGCCTTATGGGCTATGCTCGTGCGCGTGCGCGCGAGCACTGAAACGGTAGTTATGTTACTATAACTCTAGTTCTATGATCGTAGGCAAGCCGTTTAGGCTTCGCCTTATGGGCTATGCTCGTGCGCGTGCGCGCGAGCACTGAAACTTTCAACGATGCACCTATCAGCTGGGGCTCCGCCCCCAGGCACCTGTATATAAGGCCGTGCTTGCCGGCATTCTTCCTCCATGATTTTCTTTCTGCGAACCAAGGAGGGGACAGCAGGTGTGAAGCTAAACGGCTTGCCTACGATCATAGAACTAGAGTTATAGTAACATAACTACCGTTCTATTTCTCGTAGGCTTCGCCGTTTAGGCTTCGCCTTATGGGCTAAGGCGAAGCCACGAGCGGAGCCCGATCAATGTACCCCTGCTGGACCTAAAGGCCCGAGAGGCAAAGACACAAGCATATTCTGAAAAACACATATAATCCAGAACTGCCCGGTCATGTAGATTCATGCCCAGGTCATGCATCACATGACGAACGGCACAAACCCACCACAGCCCTCCGGTGTTCACTGAACCTG
>CABFOQ010032004.1:0-30514 GCA_900660455.1 Gephyroberyx darwinii
TTTACCTCTGGGACCCAATCTTTTTTATTGACATTACCTTGAAACATTAGATAATTTGAATGTTTGAAATGTTTTTATTAAAATATATATATTTTTACATTGCTCTTGTCCTTCTTATGTAGGGATAACAAACACACACACACACGTACGTAGAGAACTTGTGGATCAGCCATCAGTTGGTTGCATCCGCTACCCTGCCTAGTGAATGAGTAGGACAAGGTCAAAGTCAAACGAGGTATTAAAATGAATATTTGTTTAAAAATAACACAGCAATAGTAAGTGCTCTGATAAAAGAGTTAGTAAATGCAATTTCATGTTTAAAAATGTGCATAAAATGTGTTAAAGTGCATTATTTGTTGAACCCTGTTACTCATTGCAACCCTGTTTAGCAAAGTCATCAATCATTTTGAATGAAAATAGTCTTTTACGCACAGACCTTACAGTTATGCTTACTATAATAACAATGTAATAATGTGATTATTAATTTAAAATGATAAGTACTCACCAATTGGTAATATTTTCTTTTTTTCAAAAAAACCCTCAAAGAAGTCTTTAGCATACAATGAAAAATGACAAAACACAGGGAGATTTGTTGGTTGCACCTTATATTGAGAGATTTAAAAGGATTACATTCAACATAAATATTAATTAAATCTTAATTTTGCAATAGAATTTTAAATGTTATTCAGAAACCTACTTAAATATTGGTAACAGGGTTGCAAAAAACGGTGCACGTCAGGAAAAAACAGTTTATAAAATACTTTGTTTGATGACCTGAGGTGGGCAAATAGCATTTTCTGAAGATTAAACATAATCTTTTATTATGAGTTTATTGAAATATAGCTAAAAACAAAAAAAAAGTTTAAAAAGCTTCAGACCCAATTTCAACTCCATTCGTGGAAAGGCCCAGCTAACTAGCTGTCACAGCAGAAAGACTTCTTTACAGAAACATTGGTTGTATTCGGAATGGAATACTAATATGCAACATACTATATACTATACTTCTGATCTCGACTGAGTATACAATTATCAGCGGATTACTAGCAGTACATTGTATGACCGAGCTAAGATAACTTGAAATGATAATATGTTGTAGGCTACTACAAGCTACTATAAGCTACTATAAGCTACTACTTTTATAAATTCTCATTCAGTTTATCATTTAGTCAAAATAGTCAAAACAAAAATATTGATCTAGAGTGTTGATTTACATTGCATTCATTTTTTTATTATTAGCGCAGTCGGCCTTTCTTTGTGTGTTTTCTGTCCTTACACTTTATGACTTCAAGTCACATGCCACCTGCCATTTCAGTTCCCTTGAATTTGATACTTTTGGTGGGTTAAATGTAAATTGTATATTAACTGAAAGGCATTCTAATACTCCCAGCCAGTGGGACACTGATGATGCAACTCATGAATGGTTAAACACAATTATTAGAGGTCATCAGTCCAATTTGTTTTTCCATCCCTGTAGTCCCTTTAGAAAGCAATTAAGCACCACACTAAGGCCACAAGTGACACCTCTTGAGAATAGAGAGTGGATGAGAACAAAACAGTAATGACTTCGTGTTGGTCAACACTGATGTAACACTGATGGGATTGTGTCCAAAGAGTCAAGCCCTTTGTGTTGATGCAATCACACTAATAATCATGTAAATAATAAATGGATATACTGATTTGTCCTGGATCAGATGTGTTAACCGCATAGGTTCAATTTGAATACTTACTGATCAGCTTGAAGTTTCAACGGATTATAACTACTGAGACAATCTAAAGTAAATATTTGTCCTTCATAGTGATTACACTGCAGTTTCAAATGTTTTTCCTGTGAACTTAAATATGATTCAAAAACATCTGGAGATGGCTGGCATTCTGGGGAGGGATCCAATAAATTGCTAATTAGTGTTCGATCGGAATGAGATCAGCAGCCATGTCATATAATTTAGATAATTTTTATGCTCAGCGTACTATTCAGTTATCACTCATTTGCTGAAACCATTGAATAGATACAGTACATTCACTAAACAATCGACAACACAAAATAAGATGCCGTGGTATGGTGGCCCGTAAGTACAAAACAATTCCAAAGCAAGTTCCCAAGTTGAAAATGTGTTATCACTTTAGAAAAGAAACATTTGGGGACAAGTGAGAAGTAAAGTTGTAAAAACCATTTGGCTATATGTTGTAAACCCATAGTGACATTTAGTGAACTCAACAATATATATGGATGTGTTTGGCAATTCAATTTATGATTGCTAGTTCAACTTCAGAACTTAATTTGTATTTATTCAAAGATTAATATTATTATTATTATTGTTATGTATTATTGGGGACTAAGAATAGCCTACACCTTCATGTGTAACCAATTAATAGGTTAAAACATCACTACATACAGGCTATAACAGTGAATAATGGCTCGCACAGGCACTGGATTCTCTGTCCCAAACCTGGGGTCCCCCCTCCTCCTCCAGTGGGTCCCCTCTCCTCCTCCACTGGGGTCCCCTCTCCTCCTCCAGTGGGTCCCCTCTCCTCCTCCACTGGGGTCCCCTCTCCTCCTCCAGTGGAGAGAATCATGCCAGTGGGTTGGTTCTTCCTGTATCCAGCACTGGGCTTTTAACCTGTGCGTGTCTGTGTGAGAGAATGAGTTCAACAAGAGAGTCGACTGTTGACAGAATGGAGAGAGCAAGTGGGACTGACAGTGGCAGCTGACCTGTCCCAGCGGATGCAGCCAGGGGCAGACCTGGAAGAGCTGGCCAGTTGTGTTGGAGCTGTTTTGCACCTGGGAGACTGGCAGCTTTGGTGCCTGCTGCTGACCTGGTGGGAAGGAGGGGTGGTGCACCAGCCGGCCGAGACTATGCGGGAAAGTGGCAGTCAAGACTGGGCTGAATTATGTTGTGTAACAAATAAAGCCACTTGTCGGCCCGTGAACTCTCCACTCCCTGCCTGTAGTGATTCTGCTACATCTAACAACTAACAATGTTTACTGCTGCAGTTTCTGTTTGCCATTCAACATATTTTATTTTTTTTGTAACGCCAGAGCTAAGGCCTCAATAATAGCATTTTCCTTTTTCTATTTCTCCAAACATTACTTCAACTTCACAGTCTCTGAAAATGCGCTTCTTCGTCACACTCTTCACCAATGCTTCTGCCATTTCTTCTCAAAACTAAAAAAACAATGGCCATTTATATGCAAACTGGAACAAATTGTGGGCATGGCCATGAGGCTCCTGCAAATTGCATGCACACAAACCTATTTGAAGCATCTCACTCCTCCAATTTTCAATTTTCTAAAATAAAAATATAGGCATTGGTGGCAACCACTGAGCAAATTGCCTTCTCTGACATGGAAAAGGTTTGGATTACCTCTGTGCTTGTCCTGTCCTTCCCAGAAAATTGAAATTCCAAGCTTAAGGATGAGCATGAGTTTTAAATCAGCTACAAAAAAAATGTTGCTGTTTCTTGGGATATCCAATTGTCTCATGACAGCATTTGATCACGAGTTGAGCACAATGATGTAGTTTTCCTAAATGTGATTAAGAACAGTAGGGTCTTTCAAGGATGCACATAATTCTGTAATAAAAACCTAGTGACCATTATGCTGTTTCATATTAACTTCACTCCTCCCCTGAGACCAAAATAAAAACAGACCCAGGGCTGAACTTCATTTTGGACCAACAGCATTGTGGTGACAACATCAGGCGCAAGAATGTCTTGTTATCGTGTGATGGTTTTGGTGGTCTTGGTTGTCTTATCACTGAATAGTAAGTCTTGATGTTATATCTCTGCATGTTCTTCTGATAATTTCTGTGAATGCCTAACAGTTATGCTTTCAGATCATGGATTAATTTATGTTCTTGTAGCAAAAGGAAACAAGGTTAAAACATGGCAAAATTATTTTCTCCCTTTTGATTGTAGTTGTTGAAAATGAGGCTGCAGCCTTTCCCTGGTCTTGCTCCAGTCTAAGTGGAGTCTGTAGAAAGGTTTGCCTCCCATCAGAAATGTTCTTTGGACCTCTGGGATGTGGAAAAGACTTCTTGTAAGTTCTGATGTTCAAATCAATAGTTTTGTATAAATGAACATACTGGATAATTGTATTTTCTAATCAAAATGATACATTCTCTTTAAAATCTTCCTAGGTGCTGTGTCTCTCATTTTCTATGAGAGCTGAATACCATGGGATTGGTATATATGTCACTCCAACCGTACTGACAGACATGGGAACTGACACAGCAGATGAGACTCAACAGCAGAACAGAATTGTGGAGGATAATAAATAAATAGATAGATGATATCTATATATATATATCACTATATTTTGGTTTTGTATTCCAATGTAACATTACAGACTTTTATAATGTTAAATTATCTACTCTCTTGATTTTAACACAGCTCAAATTGCAGGAATTGAGTAAAGTATTACATAAAACACCTTTGCTTGTTTGTAGTTTCTTTACATGTTTGTCAGAATATAACCCAGTCTCACACCTTAAGAAATCCACCAAGAGTGTCATTAGTCATAGCACAGACCTGCTGACTTTAGCCCAAATGAAACAAGGGGTGTGTTTACTTTTTTCGAAAAACAGATTATTCTTTTATTTTAAGAGAAAAAATAAATGTTGCCACGGTTACTTGTCAGACAACTTTATAGGCTATGCCAACATGACACACCCTTGATAATTCAAGGTCTTTTTATAGCCAAGTAGACCACAATGGATGACATGCCAGCATCACAGAAGTAGTCAAACAATCATGCCAAAATCAAATCTAGAGCTAGCATTAACATACGGACAAACACAGACACTATACATATTTGACAGTAAGAGATTTTAAGCCTCAACACAATTGCAATATAAGATTTCTTTGACAGTATGTGTTTCAGTGATATGAAGACTATATCCATATATTTCACCTTCTCAGAGCTGTAAAGATCATTGACTCGTCATTGCCTGACCATTACTCTATTCAGTAACACTTCACATAAACTCTGGTTTACAACACACAACATTTTAACACCTACATGGCATATTCATGAATATTGTGACTGTGACCCCATAAGGTGCTCATGTAATACATGTAATATATCAGTGACAGCAGTGAAACTGTCAACTAAATAAGTGACAATTCCAAAATAAATGTCTGTCTGGCGTCATGGCATTATTGACTGAATTAAACGTGCATTAGTGTTAGCCATTTCCATGGTAAAGATGGGTCTGGTTGAAAAGGTTTGAGAACCACTGGTATACTGAATCTTGATTTATCTATTCTTATCAGAAATGCTATGATTATATAAATTGCATAATGTTTAGGAATGCAAGCTCCCTTTCCCTTTAAGATATGCAATGGAAATGGAAATGGAGTGGGCAGATTTGAAGCTTGTCATGGACTGAAATCAAATTAACATTTCAACATTTCATGTGTTTAGGAAAATTAAAGAGGAACGTCTATGAATTTCAAGTAAAATTCTTAATTGATGCAGTACACAAGTCCTATACCATGAGTTTAATCTCCACTAAATCCACTTCCATGTCTTTTGTGTTTATGTTTTAATGAGAGGTTGAATGGAGCACATGCACGTCAGAACTAATTAATTCAACAAAATCTCAGATAAAAACACCAAATAGAGTTTGCCGGTTCACTTTCTATCAGATTCACTATCTCCCAACTTCTTGTCATGAGACATGACAGTGGTAGTTAAAAAAAAAAATACTACCCACCTGTAGTCTCAAATGTTGAGCCACTGTTACAACCATAAACATAACTACACAATCCCGTTACAGTTTGCAATACCAGCATCCCCAGTGGACGTCTTCAGTTTAAGACTGGGCCTTCGACTGGCTGGATGTCACATGCTCTCTGTACCAGAATTCAATTGTCTGTGTGTTTGCAGTTAAATTGCTTAGGCTATAGTTGAGTATCATAAGATCTGGTGCAATACAATTCCTTTCACTATCTTGTTGTCAATCATTCTTACGCCATTCAGTGATATGACTATATGATGACGCGACTGAAATATGGCAGTATCATAGTTACAATAATTCTGTTGCTGTTTACTGTCTGTCTCTAGTGTAATTACCTGGTTGCCAAGGTCTGTAGGCCCAAAGCTTTGGGAGCTGCAGAACTCTTGATCTGACTCTCAGATGAGGTAATTATAACTCCCAAAGGTAAGCGGCCTGCTGTTAGGAGGAAAATACTGTGGTTTTCCTTACCACAGTTACTCGAAGAGTCAACAAAACTCACCGTTCTGCTGTGCATGTTGGTGAACCTGGTCCACTAAAGCTTTGCAGACAGCCGTGACCATTTGCCTCTTCACTTGTGGAGGTTTGTTGGTGTCTGCTCCCCCATGAACACATCATAATGTCTTTTATAATAAGTTGAATAGGTTGTTATACAGTTTATTGAATGGAAAAGAATAATCAATGTATATGTACACACAGTTGTCCAGCTGAACAGTCGATCAAAAGGTTTAACCCTGCAGCATAAGATTAAGATGGCTAGGTATAGCAGATTATTTGTCCACAAAAAGTCAGTTTTGAAGCACATTAAGACTAGATTGCATCAAATTAAATACACGTTTGTATAGTATTTTATATTTGAATTATGTTTCCCCTCCTTAAAACCTTAATCCTAAAGTTCATGAGTCTCAGTAAATTTCACTTCATAAACTGATTTCACTTTTCACATTTCATCATAGCACAAGATTTTTGAAAATTAAAACCATTTACATCTATATCAATTCAGTGGTATACTGACCAGCATGTCATTGTACTGTATGTTTTGCTACTGTCACTTGCCCTAAAGTAAGAGAATCTCATTTTTGCCACATATTATTGCAGTACTCCTTGTCCACTTTTGTTTGCATCTTGTTTGCACAGAACTCCGTGCGGATGATTGGACACCCTCTTCGTGGCCTTTTGTTTCCCTCAATCCCCAACCCTCATTGTCTGTTTCTTTCTTTTCTACTGACATGGCTGCTGTTCTCCATCTGTCTCCCCCCTTCTCCTTGGTGTTCTGTATTCCTGCTGCTCTCAGACAGTCTTTAAAAAATACTATTATACAAGCCAGACATCTTGGTTAAACCTGTCTTTGGTTACACACTTGGTTTCTGACAGGAATATTCATTCAGCATCCAAATATCTTACCATCACAGAACCTAATAGTACCAAGCTGCAATTCAGTTTCTGAGATAGCACTTTCTCTTGTTTTAAATATTTAACCCCAAAATGTTATTTAAAGAATAGCACCACACAAGCATAAAGTACCATTCAAAGATTACAAATATTTGTATAACTCAATTTTGATTAAAAAACAGTCAGATAGGACCTGGACAACAAGCTGGAATGGGCCGGCAACACCGAGGCCCTGTACAAGAAGGGTCAGAGCCGACTCTACTTCCTGAGGAGGCTCAGGAACATATTCAGTTCTCTGCTGCATATGTTCTATCAGTCAGCTTATGAAGCAGTGGAGCTTGTTCAGCCATAGACTGATCCCACCACGGTGCGACAGAGAGCACTACAGGAAGTCTTTCCTGCCGGCCGCCATCAGACTTGTTAACGCCTCCCCTCGCCCTCTACAGCTCAACTGAGGACTGTGTTGCTCGTCACCACTTATCACCTAGCACCCTGCACTTTATTCATTCCCTTTCACATTCATTCATTGCCATTCCTTAACTCTGTATATACAGTATATACCATCAATTCATTCACAAGCTGCTCTTCCCAGTCCTTATACCTACCTTAAACTTATTACTTGTATATATGTAAATATGCCATCCGCCCGCTATACATCCTGGTTCTACTTCATGTTTATTGTGTATTCTAGTATTTAGGCCTTGTATTTGATATTTTGCACATTCTGTTTTTTTTATACTGTTATGCTGCTGCAACCCCAGAATTTCTCCCTGGGGATCAATCAAATCAATCAATCAATCTATCTATCTATCTATCTATCTATCTATCTATCTATCTATCTATCTATCTATCTATCTATCTATCTATCTATCTATCTATCTATCTATTATATGATCCATGATTTTGAGCCGGCACTGACGTATACAGGCCAGCTATGGCTGAGTATATTTACATGTGTGAATGTATGTGTCAACAACCTGTATTTGAATCTGCTTTGTTAAGTACTGTGCTTTGATTATGAAGACTCATTCCATTAAAGTTTTTTTTTGTTTTCTTTTGAAAATATCGACCCCTGCTGACCTACTAGTGCCATTACACAGGCATATATTATACCCCTATTGTTTTTTGTGGTGTGGCGTCAATGGTGAATGTGTGCGTCTCTTTAAAATTCATAATCTGACGTTATTTGTTTCAAGAATAGAAGCCTAATTTTATTGTGTTTAGGTTGCGCTGGCCCCTGACATGAAATTAAATCAGACACACGGAGTGAACTATGGTACAATTAACGACAACGGCAATAACACATTTGTAATAAAAGAGATAACATTTTTTTAAAAATCCCGCCTCCTTCAATTAAAGTGTACCGTCTGAGTTTCATCTAAACTAATCTTCCCTTTGTCAATTGGAAAACCAATGGGGGTTTTCTTCGGAGCGATGGAAACCCACGCTCCATTCGTTGCTATTTCCATTCCTGTCCGGTCGTGGCGCTGTGAATGTCTGATGCTGGTGCTACGCCCTGCACAAAGAAGATGAACAAGGAACTAAGAAACAATAACGACAACAAAGTTAGCCGCAAGCTTAAGCTAACGTTGGGCGACTAAGCAGACGAGCGTAGCGTTTCTTTTAAAACGACCACAAATTAATCAATGGTTATAATATTGTTAATCGTGTATGATATGATGTAGACGTGCTACAGGGAAGGCAATTTAGCAGCCTGTCACCGAGAAGATTTATCTTATCTGCTAAATTAACGTTAACGCTAGCTAGCGTTAATCCTTATTTTCTTTCACGCTTTCTTTCGGGATTCGTGGTCCAGAAATTAGTGGTTGTAACGAAACATTTGTACAGGCTGACATGTAACAAACCCCAGCTGGGATACCTTACAACGTAACCGATATCAGCTGTGTCGGGACAATAAGGTATGCACACACCACATCCTGTTTACTAGGGTTGGTTTTTGCGGCCCTCTTAAATCCCATGTTATGTGCAGTTCCATGTTATCTGTTTTGCATCCACTATGAACAGCTATTGAGAATATGACCATATTATATGACTCTTTAGCTTAAATACTATCTGCTTATAAACGTTATTGAGTGAGTGGTCAAACTTAAACCTCCACTTAAACCTCCAACTCTGGCCAGTCTAGCAGGCCAGAGTTGTGAGTTATTAGAATTAACGTGATAAGCAGTCAGGGCTAATATGAGTAAACAACATAAATAGCTAAAATTGACAATTTTTTGAAACTATCACTATCAACTGTCTTCTCAAACTTGTTCTCCAGGGCAGTATCGATTAAAAAGCCGCACAGGGCATTTCAGCATTTGTCTTAAAAACAAGGGGCGGTATCTTCATTTGGGTTACTTAACTCCTCAGCTCATATGCAAACGTTGGTGTGCCGGAACATGCCCTTATCTATTGCATTAACATCAAGACCGCCGACTGAAATCTCCCCAGCATTTTTATTCAGGACAGGAGAAGTTGCTGTGCTGTATTTATAGCTACGTTAGGTGCCTTTGTGACTTTTGTTTTGAACATTTTTTTGGCAACTTTCAAAATCTGAAAATCTGAATCAGAATGCACTATAATTACAACCCCCCCCCTTGCTATGGTGTCATGATGATGTTATCAAAATAGTTTGTGCTTTGTGAATAACTTTAGGAAAAACAGTATGTTTGTGCTTATTAGTGATAAAGACCCAGTCTATTAGGTGTAATTCTGTCCTTTCATTCTTTTTACAGTTCACTGCAACCATCTGTGAGCCAGGATGGTATACATGGGTGTGTGGTGCGTGGGAGCTCGATTGAGTGTCCTTACCCTGGCTTTATGCTGCACACTGGCACCCTCACCCACACATGCCTATATCTACGCTGTGAGTAACGTTGGAGCTTCAGCTTATAGACTTTGATATGCTTTAGCTTTGAAGTGATCCTACAAATTCTCCAGCAGATTATGTCAAATTAGATGCACACTTGTCTTGACATGGTTGCATTTAATTTTTTTTTGTCTTTATTCTTTTTGGCAGCATTATAGCAATATGACCTCCATGTTGTTTGAGGACCTTCCCGCCTTGTTTGGATCCCCACTTCCCAAGGAGGGACTAATGGTGAGAGTTGAGATATGGAGAAGGGAAACACACAGAAAAAACAGGTTGTGATCCATCATAATAATAACTTTTTTGTCCTTGTGTCCACAGGGATTTTTGGTGGAGTCTCGTCCACTTAATGGCTGTATAGCAATAGAACCCCCACCTCCACTGCCACCATCCAGTGATGCCAACATCACCAAATTCATAGCCCTCATCAGGCGCTATGATTGTAATTTTGATATAAAGGTTAGTAATAATTGTGATTTTGTCTATTTGAATGACTTTTAATACTTTGTATTGTATGTGAAGCAAACTGGGCTAATGTAATGGATTGTTTTTCAGGTGCTGCACGCACAGCAAGCTGGATTCAGTGCTGCAATCGTTCACAACATGTATTCTGACACTCTGCTCAATATGAACTACAGCAATGGTGAAGCACCTAATTCTAAAATGTCTTTACCCATTTACAACATTTTACTGTAGGTTTCCTTAAACATGATAGCCACTGCCCTCCAATTTCTTTCTAAAGATATGCTAGTCAGTGTTCTTCTATTTTGATCTTTGTACAGACACTATTGCAGAGGACATTGAGATCCCCTCAGTTTTCACCAGCTACTATGCCTCCCAACTTCTCAGGAAAGTCATCATTCCACAACAAGGGTAAGTAATGCATTAAATGTTTTTGAAATAAATTGACCATTTGTAGTAGAAGTTTGGCAATATAATTGGCAATAGGACAAAACTGATAAAAATGAAACTAATAATAATAATAATTCCTCATTCATAGCAACATTTTCGGCACACAAGGGATAAATATTTCCACTAAAATGTATCCTTTCTAAAATCAGCAAGCTATCCAGCAGCACATTAAAAGCAAAATCTCAACCAGCAGTTTTCTCTAAGCTGCATGCTGTCACAGCCTTGCAGGACCATTGAATATATCAACAAATAAACAAAGCCAGTAATGGTACAACAGTAACTCAGTGAGGGCCATACTTAAGAAGAATCTCCAAAAAAAATAGAATTAGACGGTATCAATAACCCTGATGTGCAGTGCGAGAGGCTCCGATTATATCTATGTAGTGGTCTCATGCAGCTACAAGGTTTTGAACATGCAAGCCTTTTCTTATTTATGTTTCACTGTCTTGGTAACATTGCTAGGAAGCGCTACTACAAGTGTCCTCATCCAGTAACTTACATTTCTGTTTTTGGTGTGCAGGGCCTATGTGATTCTCAAGCCAGAGTTTTCTTTCCCACTCTCATATTATCTCATTCCCTTCACCGGAGTGGTTGGCATGATCATTCTTGTGATGGTTGTCATCTTGGTAAGTATGAATGTTGTTTCATCCCCTTAGACATTAATGCAGTATTCACCACAATTCTAGTAACTTGTTTCTTTTTGGGGCTTTTTGGGCTTTTGAAGTTGCAATATACAGTTTTAAGAAAAAAAGTCACTTGTACAAACATAAATTCCTTAGATCTTATTTCTTATCTCATCAAAAATCCCAAATAGACCATTCAAAGACATGCGCACCAAAAGTTGGCGTATATATTTTTCTTTGTATTGTAAAATAGTGGGAAGTCTTGCTGCAACACTAGAAAATTGCAAAACAAATCCATTCTTCCGTGTTGAGTGTTAATGTCATTGTCATAGCATTATTAACATTATCTGTTGATTTCTGGTTTTCTATTGGTTCAGGTTGTACGTTGTGTACAGTACAGAAAAAGGATGAGGAAAAATCGTTTGTCCAAGGAACAACTGAAGCGGATTCCAATCCATAGGTTTAGGAAAGGTAACAAATATGTACAATTTGTTAGTGTTAAATTAGATATCAGTATCCTCCCTTTACGCTCCTTTTCTGATTGGTTATTCAGGCTTTTCAAATCTATAATATCTTTCTGTACTATAGACTTAATAGTCACAATAACCAAATTATTATGTGAAAGATGTCTTATTACTGTTTCATTTACTGTTTTACTAATTACAACAGTAATTACTTTGAGGATTGAGGAACACTTTTTGGGTTTGGTTATTTTCATGTGATCTGGTCATGGTTCTTTGGCCTGACAGTAGTTTAGGAACCAGATTGACTGATTTGTTTAGCATTAACAGTGGCTACATTTTGTTGATGTTAATTTTTTTGTAATTACCAGAAAATTAGCCATGCATCTCAAAATTTGTCCACACTGCACACAAAACACCACAGACAGCTACATGCATGCCACATGGGACTGCACACCCATTAACAATTCTGGCGGGATATCACTGACAACCTCTCTCTTCTTCTGGGCTGTCACATCCCACTATCCCCTCCACTCTGCTTACTAGGAGACTTATCCAACATCAACGTAAACAACACATCCAGTAGAATACTCTTCATAGCCCTAACCATCACCAAGAAAGCTATCCTCATAAACTGGAAATAAAAGAACACAATCAATACTACACTTTGGAAAAATCTACTAATCGAATACATATCAATGGAAAAATTATCTGCCTCCACCAAAAACCAAACCGCTGATTTTTATATAATCTGGAATCCATTCATCAGTACTCTAATTTCCTAATTTCCACACCGATTTCACTCATCACACCTCTTTTTGCCTGTCCACCACCCACCATAAACATGCATACTGTCATTCACACACACATAGCTGCCATTAGTCATACACCGTGATCCCTACAAACACTTGCACACACACAAGCATCAGATGGTGCTCTAGATGGTGCGCTGTACATTCATATACCAGGAATTAGATCTGTGATATTCTAACTGTAGTGACTACATCAACGCATTAATTAAATATTTTGTTCAGTGATTCTCTTGGTGTCACTTTGGTGTTAACCCTAACCCTGTTAAAGTCAATGTAGTTTCACTCACTCCAACCATGCACACCCCACTCCACCCGAGCGCACTTGTTTATCTCATTGGTGCATTGGTCGTATTTGGTGTTCTACTCTCTATAGCCAGAAACAAAAGAAAAGTTTACCATCCACTAAACTGTGGTGTCATATCAATGTACAGCTCCACAAAAAATGTATTTGAAGTTTTTCCTTTTAAGTTTGATTGGTTCAAGTTGGTAACTTTCTCCTCTTTCAGGTGATGACTATGATGTGTGTGCAATCTGTCTGGATGAGTATGAAGAAGGAGACAAGCTGCGAGTTTTACCTTGTTCGCACGGTAATTATACAATTTGATATCATGTTTGTATGATATTAATTCTGAAATGTATGTATTAATATATCAGTCCCAAAGGGTTTGGCCAAAAAGGCTCCTACTGTGCCTATTACTATTTGTGGGGCGATCATTCCTAAATGTCCTGAAATTCCTCTTCTCTTCAGCCTACCATTGCAAGTGTGTAGACCCCTGGCTCACAAAGACAAAGAAGACATGCCCGGTGTGCAAACAGCGTGTCACCCGGCATAACCCGGAGCACTCAGAGTCTGAATCTGAGGAGGAAGCCGGAAGACGTGCAGAGGATGAAGGAACAGAGGGGGAAGCTGACTCAGAGCGCACTCCTCTGCTTCGCCCCTCCAACCCGGGATCCCCCTCCGGTAGCCCAGGGGCCTATTCAGCCACCACCACCACAGTCACCACTGCCCAGTGCCTAGCCTCCCCTGCCCACTGCGACTCGCCAATCCTGGGTTACCAAGGCTACTACTCCCCCCAAGAGGACACAGACTCAGACAGTGACGACACAGGGGAGGACACGCACCACACCGATGACGACACTGCTCAGCTCATTGGTAGGGGTGAAGTGGGGGTCTGAGGGCCTGAAGTCAGCTGTAATGAGATTGCTTAGTTCTACCTGGTAAGGGTTAGGGTTATCACACTACATTTTAAAGTAGTGTATGGATTTGTGGTTATGAAATTGTCTCCCCTATAGACATTTTAGAATACTGGCCATTTTGG
This sequence comes from Gephyroberyx darwinii, assembly GCA_900660455.1. Classification (NCBI taxonomy): domain Eukaryota; kingdom Metazoa; phylum Chordata; class Actinopteri; order Trachichthyiformes; family Trachichthyidae; genus Gephyroberyx; species Gephyroberyx darwinii. The sequence goes on from CABFOQ010032004.1 coordinate 14,127, forward strand.
TTGATTGTAACAGAATCCTTTACACAATATTGGCAGGAGGCCTACTTGTTTGTGTCGAAACAAATGCGTTTATCATTAAATTTAGCTAATCAAATATTTTGATAAAGCCTTTCTCTCCACGCCATCCGCACACAAATGTCTACACCATCTTTTAACAGTAGACCCATTGGTTTAATGCATCTTATAACTCATAACTCAACCCCACTTGACCTAACCACTAGCTTTTGCACAGAATGAAAGGGCCACTAGATTGGGTCAATAATAGTTCTATAAATGTGCTGTGTAGAGTATGATACGAGTAGATTGAGCCTGAGATTAAAGCTCAAATTACTTCTCTAAACAGAAGGAATTTGTCTTAGTGAAAACATCGGTCAGGTTAGTGAGTAAGTTGTTAATGCGTATATGCCAATGGAGGAGGAATATTTGCTTTCATGACATTTTTTAATCCTTTTAAACTTTTAACTTGTTTTAAAGCTGCATTTCAATTTTTTGAAATGTCAGATTTCTCTGTAATTCCACAGTACATTACACTACAAGAAAATATTACAAATATGTTATACATTTCTGCTGCTTATGCGTTATATGTTAGTGATTGTGCTATATGGTCAGTCTAAAAATATTTTAGCTTTATCCAGTTTGTCAAGTTGAACAAACTCAGGTATAATGGCAACAAATTAAAGTGCAGTTGGTCTATAAATTAATCAGAGATAATGGGTTTGGTTTTACAAAATTATTATATATATTTTTTGTTTCTTTAATAAGTATAATGTTGATATATAAATACTTCATCGATATTTTTTCCATTTTTATACAGAATGACATGGATGACATGTTAAACCCTGGAGGTGTTCTTAGAAAAAAAGCATTTGCCTTATATTGACCTTTTATCTACATGTATATGTTTGGACAATGAAGGGACGCAATTCACCTTCCTTTTTTTCTGTATAGCTGTTATATAGGTTAGGAAACTTTCCCCATGTCTCAAAACATTCTACACAGTTTTTTTTTTCTTGAAATGTTGGGTAACCTTACGTGCTGTGGATCATTCCCAAAACAAGTAAGTACTGTGTAAAATTCTCCCACACTCCTGATTTACCTAGACGTGACTGTATATGTGATCCAGAGAAGTGCTGTTAAGGAAGATTTGTTTTTATTTAGTTGCATTTTGAGCAGGGAGCTTTGAACACGGGAATTTAGTAGGGCCATCTAAGCATGGTAACAACTGTATCTTCCAGCTGTATCTTTTACTGATTATTGATAAAAAGAATTCATGCAGTTTAGATTTGATCGAAGCCTGTTTGGCTAGCAGCACATACAAGCAAGCACGCTGGCTAGATGTGTATTTATAGTATGCTTCATGTCTTTTGTACTGTACACTTTCTTGGTCACCAATATCTCCACTCTAGACACTCAACTGTTACCTGAATAAGTGATCCCCCAATTACAAAATGTTTCTTTTGTCTCTCTAATTAGAATGTGCTTAGTTGATCACCTAAATAACACATTTCCGGTCTCAATAAATCTAATCTGTTTATATCCTTAATTATCAGGTATATCAAGCAGTTTTCCAGGACCATAGGGAGCCTAAACGCATACTTTTACTCTGTGGGAAACTGCATTTAAATGTGTGACTTGTGGAAGATTAAATGTCATACTGAAATTCTACTATGGCTATCTTTTATTGTCTAGATAAATGAGGTAACACTTTCCCTTACAATGGCTTTACTCCATTGTATTAACCTGTAACCTTAATGCACACAATAATACTGTGTACATCATGAAAATCTCCCTAACGCATAATGTGCATTGATGAGTGTACCTACAATGTAAGGGCAAACAATTACATTTGTACACTTTGCACTTGCGTGTTGTTGCACCCTTGAAACTGCATTATGTTTTAGGGATGTATTATGTACGTATAATACCTTTACATTGGTTAATACATGGATGTGTTTTAACATTTTAAAACGTATTCATGTCAGGATTTAGCCGTTCCTATACTCAGAGCCCTTTAATGGAGACTATTACCCTTTCAGAGGTGAATAATGGTAGTCTGGTTTGATTTGCTCTTCACTCTGGCTGTTGATAGTTAAATTATGTTCTAATAAGTGACAGATAAACAATCTGTAATCACACCTGAGGTAAACTTTTTTTCTGCTTTGATTACAGTTTGATTTAAAATGTGGTGATCAGATACTTTCCTTGTTTAGATTTTTAGCAAAACACATTAATGAGCACAAAAGTGATTTCAACCTAATGACTTAATATTATATGTGCATCTGATGTGTGCTTTCACTGAAAACCACAGTCCAGGTACCCAGAGTTGGTTGAGTGGTTATGTCCCTCACTGGCCTAGGAGTGAATCCTGTCAGAGCTTTCTTTCCTCTGTCTGCCTCACTACTTTCCCACTGTCTCAATAAACAATGAAAAACCTAAGGAGAATAGACCATCCACTGTCCTTTTTGGGGGGAAAAAACAGAGTTAAGAAGCTTCTTTTCTTTGTTCATTGGGGTGTTCTGAAAACCAGAATCAGGTCAGGGTATTTGTAAGTGAAACAGCCCACCCATCCTCTGCAACCTCTTCATACTCTTCAACCTTCTTATGCAATCTCCAAACCCCACAGGGAATCTTATGGCAAACTCCTGGCCCTCATTATTTCTTGCAGCTATTTTTTTTTATGAATGGTAGCTCCCTGTAATGCTCATTCATCAAGACTCCCTGCAGTAGATTAATCAATCCTCTTAATCCTTCCTAACAAGCACCATTTCCTTATAATTCTTAGCATTTTATGTGGCCTTAATCAAGTATCACCCACTGTTTTATTATTTAAGAAAAGAAAAAAACACAGACTAACTGAGCTCCAGAAACCTTTCTAGTCTCCAAATAGAAAGTAACTCAATGGATAATTGTGTGTAATTTACCCATTAGCTAGACTGTGGCATGTGTGGGAGTAAACCAGTAGGTGTGTTCAATTTTGTTCAATAAAAGTTGAAGAATGAATGTAGTGATGTAGCACCGATGTAGCCGTCACAAAATCTGCCATTACATAAATTAATGCAATATAATCCCCTACAGCCAAAGAGAACCTGTAAAGGAAACATCTAATTAGCTTTTGTTTTGCACCATCATGTTTTAACCTATGAGAAGTACATGAAATTCATCTGGATACTGGCCCGTCGCCATTTGGAAGCAAAGATGCTGGGGTCATCCTACTCCCCTGTGCTGGGATCTTTCTTGCTAATTTTGTTTGCCTCCTTATTTACACTACCGGATTCCAGAGCATTTCCTCAGGACCATGATGAGGTACGTTACAAAATGAGAGGTCTTGATTATTTATGTATTTGTTTGTGTGTTTTTGTATTTATTTGATTATATAAGCAATATCAATTCCTTTTGCAGATAGATTTACCTGACATTCATTGCTGAATTTTCAAAAATAATGAAAAAAAAAAAAGATTAATTAATGATATTGTTATATCCTCAAAAAACTTTAATTTTATTTTAATTTCATCAGCAATCATTTCTTAAAAGTGTGCTAACATTTTACAAATGGTTGATATCTAACTTTTCACTTCAAATGTAATTTCTTTAAATCCAAAATGGAGAAAGAAAATATAATTTAAAAAACAATGGTAGAGTATAGTGGAAATCCTAGGAGAATTATTCTAATGGAACATAATAGATGGCTTACCATTGCATTTTATTTTGAAAGCAGCTAAAGCTTGGCTGTTGGATTTCGTATGAAAGTAAAAGCACTTTCACAACGATGCTGACAACCAGTTAAAGGGTAATATCAGTCAGCATTCACATACAGAGCCTTGCAAAACAATCCACCCCACTTGACTTTTTGCTGTGCTATTAAAACATTTTCAAGACAAATTCATTTGGGATTTTTCATCTGAGTTCTATGCAAAGCACTCTATTGTATCAAAGTGAAAACAACATTGTTGAAATTTATATGGAAGGATAAAATTAAAATAACAGAAATCTACTTAGCAAGTATTCAAACCATTTGCTTTGTTTGGGGTACATTGTCACACTAGCAAAAATATGTTGTTGATGTCATATTTAGATTGTATTTAGCAATTCTGAACATTGGTTTCCTTTCAAACTTGTTTTACACTTGTCTTTCTCGCTAACAAAGCTGAGACCAAGTCCCTTCACTAGATCTTAATAGGACTTAATGTAGGTTGGACTCTCACATTACAGACCAGGTTCTTGAAGTTTTGGAGAAACTGACATAACGTGTCAGTCCCAAAACCTTGTATCTCCAAAATTGTAACTTTTCAGGAACTAAGAAAAGCAGCCTTGTTTTTAACTTGACCGCAATGCATTTTTGAGTTTATCAAATGGGTCTGAAAGGGTTTTATAAGCCCAAGGATGGTAAAATTTTTTCAACCCACAGAAGACCATGTCATTTTTTAACCGAAGTGAAAACACAGGTTTTCACATGACATGATTTCAGTGGTATTGCTTTTTAATATTCATACAATATATCTTATAATGATCATGCTGTGTTAATTACCATGTATTAGTAAAAGAAACAGGAAATAATACTGTCTGTCATGGCTAATGGTTGATTGTTTTCATGTTAATAATAGGGTTTTTTGGATAATCCATTTGACCTGCACATTGGCTCCACCCCCTTGGACCAATCAAAAGCCAATGATGGGCCAGGAGAAGTCTTTGCGTTTGGATTCAGAGATGGCCGTATCTTTCCAAAGCAAGAGAAACCTACATTTACCATGGTGGATGAAGCACATACTCATGTCTGGCAGCGCCTACTACTGGATTATATGAAGCACCAGTTTAGGTTCAGGGGAAGGACAAAGAAAAGCACAAAAAAAGATGTCTCAGACAACCCACTCGGATGATAAAAGTAAAGATTCTGAGAGATAAGTGCTATCCCATATGGAAATATTTTGGCATATATTTCCAAATATCCATAATATATTGTCAATATATGTTAATATAGTACGTTCATTCTTGTTCAAATACATTACTTATATTCAAAATATATATGAATATGTGCTGAACTATATGTCACAGTATATTTCATTAAAAATATATGAATGAAATATATGCAAGGCTATATAGTTATAAGCTACTGATCATCAGAATTGATATGAAGATTTCTTTGAAACAATAAATGAACAGCACAAATGACTAATAGTGCATATTTATTTTAGACAATATTTCATAAACATGTAAATAATAATTTGGTCCATTGTAAGGTCCATTACAAGAGCAGAATTTAAACAGTAGGACTAAATATGATAAAAAATATATCAATTCATATATTTAGATTCATTCTTTTTTTTTCATTTTAACGAGAACGTGGCATGGTGCCTTAGTGGTTGGTACTGCCGTCACAGCAAGAAGGTCCTTGGTTTGAATCTCGGCCCTGGTCCTTTCTGTCTGAAGACAGGCAAATCAGATGGAGTGTCTTTGTCTGTCCATGTGTTTGCTCTGTGATGGGCTGGCAGCCTGATATATGAACAACACGTGTTCATATATTACGTGGACCAATTGGTATAAATATTTCTGTATGCAACATATATTCAAAGGGGGGAATGTGTTCACATAAAATATATGAGAGGTGCCAATTTTTAAAATGTACATATATTTTGAAAATAAATCTTGCAAATATATTTTACGTTTATTTCTTTTCCATATGGGATAGAAGTATCTATCTTATAATATTCTATTAAAAATTGCTCACATCCCAAAAAGTTCCACCACTACTCCTTTCCTCCCCTCTCACCCTACTACTTGTCTCTTGTAGGTGTCAGTGTTTCATATATGTATATACTTTGTGTGAGTTAGGTCCTACACAGCCTCTCATAGGTACAGCTTCTGAGCATCCTAAATGAAACATGACAACCTAATGAATGTGGTCAAAAAATAACTTTTTGTTCAATATGTATTCAAATTTTAGTTACCATCAACTTTCAAGTATTTGAAATCTTTACATATTTTTTTTTATCATTGAATGAAAGAATGAATTCATCATTCACACTGCTGATTGATTGTCCAATCATTGTGAAGCATCTGAGAAACCTGGGATTTAATTGGGCTTTGCTGGGGCAAACAGTATATAAAAAGACCATTTAAATCATGAGTGGTACACTTGTGTATCCTCAACCAATGCAAGATGTTACGTCCTTTACTCCCTTCCTCTCGCTGTCTGTGGAGCAGCTCCAGACTTTATATCTCATGTCATCACATGTTTAAATCTTAGCTCTGTGATTTCTGGCATTGGGATTTACATGTTTACAAATATTGGTTGGACTGTCCATAGGAAAAAAACAGAGATGGAGTGATGGGTAAACCCACTTAAACTGTATAACCGGAGCCAGAATAAGGGATATGTGGTCTTTCTGCTGTTTGAATATTGCATGAGGAGCAGGGTTTGATAGTAATGGAATACTTGTAACAGAGTTACTTATTCTAAATATAAAGTGAAAACTAGCTTGGTGCTACTTTCAAGCCTGCCACTTGTTTTTGTTGTGCTGTCCAGTATAAGAAACAAATATATCAATTTTACATCTCTCTTTCTCTATCTCTCGCCTCCACACACACACACACACACACACACACACACACACACACACACACAGGACACACTTATCACACAGGACATACGCACTTGTAGATGGTGCTAGTGAGTGTCAAAAGACGAACCTTGGTTGACATAGAAAGGTACGCATTTTGTTGACTTGACCATGTGACTTCAAAAGCCACATAGAATTTGTCAACTAACCAAGACAGTTCATGGTGGATAAGGGTTACTCAGAGACCAACCAAAGCAGTTTTCCTTACTGAAAACAGTTAAATATTAACAAATTTACAATCATGTGGAAAATAAAATAAAAGAAATAAACACAAACAGAAGCAGCACAATATAAAACCCCAAGCCCTTGCCATCCCACATCCATGAAAACTAGTAGTCCAAACTCCCCACCTGCCCAGTTAATTCAGATCTTTGTGCTTTAGGCTCACAGCTCTTCTTTCTCTCTTGGAAATATCTTTGTACCCTGGAAATATCAAAGAAGGAAAGATGAACTTTTCAGTACTATGAATTGATTGTGTGTGTTACCACTCTTTCATCCAAAATGCTTCCTTACTCACCAAATCCATTTCCACCTCATCTGTTTTTACTTCCTCCTCAGTCTGCTCCTCAGGCTCTTCTTCAATCTGGGAAGATTAAATCATTTAAGATTAAGTCATTTAAGGAAAAAGGATAACACCTTTCTAGTAACAAGACAATTTTTGTGCACTACTGCTGCTATCGGGGGCTGTGGTAGCCTACAGGCTAGTGAAGCAGGTTTGTGACCGGAGGGTTGCTGGTTTGAATCCCTGACCTGGGTGGGAAACTCTGTCCGAGGAATGTGAAAGCCTCAAACCCACGTGAACTCCGCACAGAAAGGGCTGTGAGTTGACAGTGCTAACCACTGAATCACCTTGGCAAGGTTTTTCATAATGTAAAGACTCACCTGTTCATTGAGGTCGATATTCATGCTGAGACGGAGCATGCGCTCTATCCTGTCTGCGTAGGCCTTGGTATCAGCCAGCTGGTAGCCTGAGCGCAGGGTAGCCGCCTCAAACAGCACGACAGCCAAGTCTGAGGCAGTCTGGTCATCTGCATTACTCTGGAAGTAGAGAGGGACAGCAGTGGTAAAAGGTATGTTTTGTCTTAAAACCCTCTGGGAACTTAGTATTTCTGAGATCAGCTAGAAGTCATGAAAACTAAACACTGCTTCCAAAGCAGTTTTTGCTGTAGGGACAGTTAAAAGGTCATGTAGTGGCAAATAGTCAGACTAACAATTTGAATCTAACAAGCTACGACAGAAGAACTCACATTGACTCTCTTGAGCATTTCCTTAATGAGAGGGTGTTTGGCATTGATCTCCAGTATCTTCTTCTGCCTTCCAGAGAAGCTGTAGGGGAAAGATAAACCAGAAATAAAGCATGACTATAGATTAGAAAAACAAATCATCAGATAAGACTCGGTGGAGTTGAGTATGGTGGTAAAGTGTTCTCTTACTTTGTGGCAAATTCTTTTCCTGTCTGGTAGGTCTCCGCACTCATAATCCTCTCCATGTTTCCAGACCAGCCATGCTGGCTAGCTACCAGGGCACAGGGGGACGTAGTCAACCTCTGGGACAGTACTGCATGCTCAATCTAGGGAAAGCACATACAACATATTTAGCTTTCTTTCTTAAAGGGGCCATAAGTACGCTTTTTACTGTCCCATACCACAAAATCATGATAATATATCTGTGGGGGGTTGAAAGGGTTGTTGATCAATACCAGTGATTCAAAGATTACTGGATTCTGGCCCGTAGCCTACTCTGTTTTAGAACAACCCATGGGACATTGACTCACAATCCCCTACCCTCCTTAATTTCATCTATGAAGGCTAAAAGCCTCATTCTCAAGCATCATGACATATTACCTCTTCACTAGACATTTCTGTTGGACCTCTGGTCTAATTACTTAATGAATTACTATTAATTAAGTTTACTTGCCTCTGTTGTGAAAATGCAAATTACAGGCTACTGTAGCTCAAGGGGACAGGAGGGATGGGGGTTGGTTGCTGATAGAGGTCGATAGAAGTCAGATTACTTGCCCCTTTAAATCTGATGAAACAGAAAGCAGATGTGCTGTGAACCATCAGAATATACTAATGGACTAACCTTGTCTTTCAGGGCCTTGTCCTTCATCCAGGTGGTGAGGGGTTCAAACTCCTTCTCCAGGGCCTCTCTCTTCCCCTTGGCCTTGTCACTCTCGCCAAACCTCACGCCCTCCTTGGCGACGTCCTGAAAGGGCTTGCCATCAAACTCAGGCAAGGCCTGGATGCAGTATTCATCCATAGGCTCTGTCAGGTAGATCACCTCGTAGCCTTTCTTCAGCAGCCTCTCCACTAATGGAGAAGATTCAATCTGAATATACAGAGAGAGATGACAGAGCATTAGACTCATTGATCTTTGGCAGATTCGGAGACAGCCAGCTTGCCACAGAAAGACTAGACTGGTTACCACACATTAAGATAACTGATCTACATACACAAAACTGAATATTCAACAGGAGAGAGGAGTGTCCTGTCATTTTCTCTCTTTACATTAGATTGCTTGGCCCTGTCAACACATTTAAGCTTATTCTACTGTTCTACTGCTGTACTTGTTGTACTTCGCTCTGGATAAAAGTGTCAGGTAAATGCTTAAAATATTAATAATCTGATTTGATGTGGGAAAATATAAAAATACATGATAAAAAAACAATTCATATACTTATATTTGACCCCAGAGGATAGTACAAGAAAGTGTGCTATCCTAGAAGAAACACTTTCTATTGTAGTCCTTGATAGAAGACAAAAGAGAAAATAAAAATATAATCAAAGATCATAGGACATACATGGCACTAGCTACTCTCTATTACCGATTGATATAACACAACAGTGATTCAACATATAGCCAGTTCATGAAAACTCTTACATTTACTGTTCTAAACACCCGGTATCGGTCTTTACAGGGAAAAAAGGAAAGAAGTGATGTGTTTTATGTTTCCAGCAGCAATAACAGTGGTTTGTTTGGAATAAATAGAAGAACTGGGTAGTTAGCATGAGCCGATAGCCACCATGACCGAACAGACAAAGAAAAGACTTCATCAACAGAACATTCAAGGAAAAAGACGCCACAGTACTGGAGACACTGTTTGATTGACAAGTGATCTCTGGGAAGTGCAGTCCAGAAACATTCTTTTCTTAATATCCTGAACCCCTACCTCTTTCCTGCTGGAGCCCCCCATGAAGTACATCTTGTCCTGCTTCTCCTTCATACGTTCAATATACTGCTCCAGGCTGGACATTCCTGTTTTGCTGTTGGAGGTCGGGAAGCGCAGCAGCTTGGCCAGACGGGTCCTGTTGGGGTGGTCCTCAATCACGCCCAGCTTGATGTTGGTACCAAACTCCTTCCAGAACTTCTCGGTGTACTGCTCCTCTGCAATCTTCTTGATCATGTCTAGAGTCTTGCGTACAAGCTTCTTACGAATGACCTGAAACACACGACAGGAAATGTTAGATATTTTGTGACTGACTGAAGGAGTATGGAGGTATAAAGCCTCGCTGGAAAGGGAAGCCTCACCTTCAGCAGCTTGTGTTGCTGGAGAGTTTCTCTTGACACATTCAAAGGAAGGTCATCAGAGTCAACCTGAAAGGACAGGAAATGATCAGTATTCAATCAGTCTTAATAAGCTAAGATTTTATGTGAAACCTTTTCTTGTATTACAGAAATTACTCACCACACCCTTAACAAAGTGCAAGTATTTGGGCATTATGTCCTGGAAGTCATCGGTGATGAACACTCTCCGGACAAATAGCTAAATGAAAAACATTTTGAATAATTAAAATCAAAAGAAATTCACCATTGGGTAAAAATTAGCTTCCACTAACAGTATTGTATGTGAATAATATTGCATCTGTGGTACCTTGATGTACTCATTCATCTTAGAACCATAGTCACTAAAGATATTCTTAGGGGCTTCGGCTGGAATGAAGAGGATGGACCTGAAGGTGACCTCTCCCTCTGCTGTGAAGTGGATGTGGGACAGGGGGTCATCAGAGTCCTGGGAATGGAAAAAAAATCACAAGAGACACTTAAACCTGCACTATGTAACTTCATGTAATTTAGTCGTTGGCGGCATATTATTGAGTTCATGTGTGGGTTTCTGAGTATCACTGGGTCACACACCTTTTGGACCCCTTGTTGTGAATACAGATTTTTTGGCTAGCAGTCATTTGGAGTGATTTGACTTACTGTGTGTATCAATGGGATGAAGGCCACTCACCCTGGAAAAGGTCTTATAAAAGGCCTTGTATTCATCCTCCTGCACCTCCTTGGCTGCTCTCTGCCAGATGGGTTTGATGCTGTTCATCAGCTCCCAGTCCCACACAGTCTTCTCCACCTGAGCAAAGAAACCGCAACAAAAATCACATTAGAAATTAGAATCCCCTGCAGCAGCTTTGCATCAGCTTAGCATGTTATTGTTGATGTGATATTTAACCAGGGACAGAAAACGGAGAACTGACTTCTTGTAATTTACCTTGGCAGACGTGTCTTTGTCCTCCTCTTCCTCCACCTGAGCCTCGTCCTCCGTGGCGTCTTCATCCTTCTTTTGCGAATCTGTCTCGGCTTCCTCCATAGTGTGCTCCTCTACTGTCTCAATCTGAACAAGGAACATGTTTATTAGCTTTTGTATGACTGCTGATCATCAGATTGATTCATCAACATGCTGCTTCAAATTACAACAGTGACGCACACGAGGAACAAGCAATGTCTTTGTTTGAGGACGGTATAAACAGCACATCTCACCGTGCTGCTCCACACATAGATGGGGAAGTTGATGAACTGGGAGTATTTTTGGACAAGGTCCTTGATGGTCCACAGCTCTAAGAAGTCTGATGCCTCCTCCTTCATTACCAGACTGGAGGAAGAGACCAAAGTATTAGACACAATCCTAATATTTGTTATGAATTTGTCTTTCCAGCCAAAATGTGATTCAAGTAAAACTGCACTCTATCTATTATCGCTATTATCAATCAACTATTATCAATCAACTATTATCAATCAACTATTATCAATACATGTTCCTTAAAAAGGTTGCCATGACGACTCACGTGATGGTGGTGCCCCTGCCCAGGGTATTTCCACGGGGGTCCTCGATGACGGAGAACTCATTGGAGTCCGACTCCCAGATGTGCTGGGTGCCGTTGTTGTGTTTGGACGTGACGATGACCTTGTCGGCCACCAGGAAGGCAGAGTAGAAGCCCACTCCGAACTGGCCAATCAGGTCTGAGGTGGACTGGCCCTCCGTCTGCATCTCGGCCATCTTGTTGAGGAACTCGCTGGTGCCAGACTTGGCAATGGTGCCCAGATTCTTCACCAGTTGCTCCTTAGTCATACCGATGCCAGTATCAGTAATATGGAGCATGTTCTTCTCCTTGTCAGCCTGGAGGTCAACAGAGATGGAAAAATAGACCAAATGATGCACTGGTTTTGTGTGCTTTCTTGTAAGTGTGTTCAACTGCAGCTGTGTTATTGACTATGCAAACACAACAGTATAAATAGATGTAAGAGATCTCAACTATGCTCAGTGTCTGAGCATAGTGCTGAATTCCCAGTTGAGGTCTGGTGACAAGAGGAAGCAAAATTAAAGCTTGAACCAAGGTCAAATAACTCACCTTGATTTTCACCGTCAGCTCTTCTTTACCAGCAAATGCATTTTCATTGGTCAGGGAAAGCAACCGGATCTTATCCAAGGCGTCAGAAGCATTGGAGATCAGTTCTCTCAGGAAGATCTGGAAACAGACAAAAGATTCAACAACATTTTCTGCCTCACTGTAATGTAGCAATAACAGAATTTTCATCTCAAGGTTACATACAGTAGTTATGATGCCAAATTTTGTTTGTTTCCCAGGTTTACCTCTTTGTTCTTGTACAAGGAGTTGATGATCAGCTTCATCATTCTGTTCACCTCAGCTTGGAAGACATGCTTTTCTGATTTCTCCCGGATTTCCTTTACCTGTGCTGCATTCAGACCATCAAGCTGGATTGCCTCCTCTTCCCTGGAACAAACAAAGTGAACCAACTAAGGTTTTCTCCAAAAGGAGTCATCTGCATAAAACCAGACCTACATTTAACTGGGGAAAGTTCTGGGTGTGAAGCTTAACTGTTATTGCTATCGGCTATTCTTACATGGCATTTGTATAAATAAGAAAATAGTAACTCTACATGAGTTTGTTCTTGGATGTTAAATAGCCTGGAGGCAAAGGGATCAGCCTTTGGGGTTTAGATAAGATAATTGAGATTTTTCTGTGGTTAGGCCTCTGTGTGATTAGGGTTATTACATTATTGGGTCTGACCAGTCAAGAGTCAACACACAACTGTCATCCATTGATAGGTTTGGTTATTAGCTAAGTTGCTATGTTTGAAAAAGAATGACTATGTATCCACTCTGATCATTTCATTATGAGATCCTGTTATTCTATTTTTGAAAACTGAAAATTTCAACCTTCCTCTTGCTGTAATAAAACCCAATAATGTAATAATTATTATGTTGTTATCATGTTAACGGTAAGTAACTTTCATTAAATTGATGGAAAATGTATTACGTTAATAGTATTAAAATGTATTATTATTTGAATTGTTTATTTCCTTTATCAGTTATGTTTACAGTTGCAGAACATGACTCTGAAGACATGAAGTTCTTAACTGTAAGGGTCCACTAGTAAATTGGGCTTGCATATGCATTCACACTGCTCGCCCCCTGTACGGTGTATATTTGAAGAATATGATTGTCACTCTAAAACTCAATTCAGTAAAATTGACATTTTACTGAAATAAGTGCTACTTGGTGGATCACATGAATGTTGAATTTACCAGTGAACCCAACAATTCTCCAAGGTATGTAAGTTTGTTGAAAAGAGACACTAACCTCTGGACGACTTCATCATCTGTCCGGGACCCATCCCTGCTTTTGCCCAGGTCCTCATTCACTGTCCCATCGATGTCAAGCCTATCCTCCGCTCTGACTGATGCTGGGGATGATAAGACAACATAGATCAGACCACGACCTACAGAATACTCATAAGGTTAAATCATATTCTTTATTTACAATTTCAACAATAATTTCCAAAAATTTCCAAACACCTTTAAAAAATGCATCCTCTAGATTTTAGGAGATTTTTGGAGACTTTTTTCTCCAAAATTGATATAGATAGATATAGATCTTTTTGCAATAGAAGTCCTGGATGAGAGCCAAAACTCTCAATTAAATTGGATTGGTACTCTCTCATCTGAGGTTGTCGTCTCAGTTGCAAAGGAGTGATGTCACCAAAGTGCTGTAACCCACAACATGAACTTACATGACAGGAACTGTACAGTAATGCTATATACTGTACAGTACTACCATTTCAATCTGAGTAATCTCAGTTTCTATACATTAAAAAAAGCAATGCATTTAGCTAAACTAAACTCATCAAGTGTGCAGATATCAAATACATGCTACATGGATTCAATGCAATACTTACTGAATGCTAGAAGAGTGCATACCAGTCCCACTAACCACAACTGCTTCATTCTGGGTGTAGAACAGCTCAATAACATGAGCTCTGTGGTTACATGCAGTGTAGTGTGGATGTCTGGAGAGCCTGCTGCTGTGGGATCCACAGGTGTGTGATGCGGACTGGCGGGAAGAGAGGTACTTCTACTTTACTCACATCCCCTTAGTGGGGCGGAGCATCGAGCCACTGTACCTATCACTGCTCCCCACGCTCAACACTGAACCAGTGGAAGCATATTTACTCACAATGGTTTCCAACTGTAAACTGTTTTACTTGTTACACACTCGTGGCTACATACAATTGGCGGGTGAAAATGTAAAACATAAGTAAAGACTGAGGTATATTGACAGCCATTGTAAAATCCCTGATAACATACGCTTTGACTGATTGAACTATGGCAGGCCATTTTGACATTTATTCCCTAAAATGCACTATTCTCTAAACATTTGCAACTAGTACAACAGTCACTATTCTGTCAGCTGCTATTACTAGACACTGTAATTATGTAAATGTTTGATCAATCATTCATTTAATTATTTATGTATTTATTCATTGGATTCATTATTTGTTTGATTTCACTCTAATTATTCATGCATGAAAGCATGGTAACATATTTTTACTGTTGTGTAGCCACAAGGTAGTAAAAGGAGAAGTTGAATGGGCTCCTCTGCAACGTGATACCTGATAACTAAGCTGTCAAATGACAAGATATTTTAGGAACGACTGTGTCAAGAAACAGCTTGACATATCCAAATTAAGAGAACGGTCATAAATCCACTGTCAACTTTGTTCAAATAAGGAGAAACATGGAGACTTTTCTTTTTGGAGAAGATTGGAGATGGGTTTATTTTCAGTATATAAAGACTGTGAGGGGGAGAGGGTTAACGTCGGGTCTATGAGACAAGCTCAAAATGGAATTATGACTTGGGGACCTGGATGATTTTGTAAGTGTCCAATAAACCTTTTGCTATCATATAAATGAGATTTCATGGTCCTTACATGATTTTCTTTACCAATATTACTCTGGTCCTTCAACTCTTTGCATGCATCATTTTTAAGTTAGTTGTATTCAAGCATTTTACTTTTTATTTACTTTTTGAGTATTGAGTTCATTCCTATGCATACATTCAGGCTTGCTTGCTTGAATCATAGCCACTTGGCTAGCTAGTTAGTCAGACACTAATTGTTATTATTTACAATTTTAAAATTCATGCATATCTGGACCAGTGACCTCTGCCCACATGCAGGTTTGTCTTTGTCCTGTATTAAGAATTATCTGATTTATAGATTTATCTGTAGAGGTGGTGAGTTAATAGCTGATAAATGGGTTAACCAGATGATTTGTTTTGACCGTAATTGAATAAAGGAGGGGAAATGTGGACCATCATTATGCAAAAGAAATGATAGTAATGACATGCCCAATGTACTAAGTGTTGATAGACATAATGTAGGCCATCAAAATGTAGCCAAAATAACTATATAATTAAGAATTATTTATAAAATTATAAACGACATGTTATTTTATGGCAGCATGGTGGCTCAGTGGTTAGCACTGTCACCTCACACCAAAAAGGTCCTAAAGGTCCTGGGGCCTCATTTATAAAGTTGCGTTAACGGCGGTGAAAGGTGCGTACGCAGTGAAAGATGCGTACGCAAACGTCGGTATTTATAAAGAAATTATATGCGGTAAAAGGTGCGCACTTCTACGCATCCTTTCACCCATGCGTAGAGCTCACCGCAAAGTTTTTCAGACACGGGAATCAGCGACACCCGATGGGGAGATCAGTCCTCTTAAAAACATATTGTTATACGTCTGCTTTCACAGGGTTTGTGGTCTGAATTCACTTTTATCTGTTAAGTCACAATTTAAAACCTATTTTTATACAAAGGCATTGTCTTAATTGACTTAATTGTCTTATTTAATTGATTATTCTAGCGCCCGGCCAAGATGAAGTGACTGAGGGGACATTTTTTTCGCTAAAATAAAATTCATTGATTCAACCATGCAATGGTTGCAATCTGTCGATCTCCGCTCCGTTTTAGTACTGTTGGACGCCCTAGCATACACCTATGAAAATATTTTTCCATAGATACATACAGCTTAAACACGGGGCGAAAAAACAACTGGGGGGGCTAAGCGTATTTTACTCTCTCATATGTAGCTCCTTAAGCTCAATGTTGTATAACCTTTAAACTGTAAATTGTTTTTATCATTTTGTTCATCATCAGTTTGTCTATCATTTTATTTTGTCTGCTAAATCACTTT
>CABFOQ010032008.1:10634-43430 GCA_900660455.1 Gephyroberyx darwinii
TCATCCCTCCTCTCACCTGATCTTTCCTGTCTCTCTCTACTACTACCTATCAAAGGCCTGAAAAATAATCTTTGTCTCTCTGTTGTCTCCTCATTGCTCCTAAGGAGAAACATTTCAGATGAAGTTGATCACAAAAGGAGACAAAATTAAGATAAAGAAAAGACAACTGAGCAAAAGATTTGTCCTCTGGGTCTCTCGTACCCAGGGAAGAAGGTTCACGTTGGATGTTGGAAATTGTTAAATCGGTTCACCAGGAAAAATTTAAAAAAGAAAAAAGGATCAGAAACCTAAAAGGCTTGTAGGGATGTAAAGGACATTTTCAAATGTGCCTGCAGGGGGCAGTAGGGGTTCTTGCATGGTTTAACCCATAGCACTAAACACTGTTGTGTTGAGTGTTTCTGTTGCAGTGATGTGGTAATTAAACATTGTCCCCCCTTAAAATACTAATACATTTTTATGAAGTAGATTTATAGTAAATACCAAACTAAGTTGTACGTTATATAAAAAACTGAGTTTAGGTGTGTTTGCCCTCCATGACGTCCCTGGTCTGTTTCTATAGCAGATATTCTTTATGTACTTTCTAATATTCTGTCACACTTTGGAGTTTCAGCTTACTTTATATGTTCTCTGATAAAACTTTAACATTCCTAAAAGTCAAATGTAAGGCGGTTGTTAGTTACTCTTAACCAAAAGGGCACGCAACTCCAGTAATCACTGTAGGAGTCTCAAAAAGGAATAGCACCCAATTCAGTTCTTAGACAAATCACTTTTTTGTGAACACCACCCACTCTTTTCCAAAACCAGAAGCCTTAAACCTGTCATGTCCAGATGTGAAAACTGGAGGCGATACAGTAAAGGTGAACGTCAGGGTATGAGGCAGATAAGAGAACATTTTCAGAACTGATAAGACTACCATATGATAAATCTTATTTCGGTCCAAAATCTAAAAACAAACCTTCTGCGGTGGTTAATTTAATTAAGGCTTAGACCTTTTTGTTTCTGTCTTTAAAAGAGCGTTGTGTTGTTGGTTAATACTGAGCAGGCTGTCAAAGACTGAAATACTAAGAAGTTTTCAGTAAAGGTCCCATATTATTCATTTTTCACAATTTGGTTTTCAATTACGCCGAGGCTCAGGATACGGATCTTCATGGTGTTTTGCAAATAAATGTAGTTTAATTGAAAGTTGAATTGAGTTTGTCTTCAAATGAAGTCCTCACAATACTGGACCCTGATTGGTCGACACCAGCTCCTCTAACTCAAATAAGATAAACCTGCTAAGTGCAGGCTGTCCACTGGTCTGATTGGATGGATTTCAGGAAGTCTCTAGTGAGGAAGCCAATCAGAACCAAGTCCAGTTGCATTTACTGGAATTAGTGTGTATATAACTAGGGGAAAGTTGAAATTCTATAATATAGGACCTTACTTGCCTTACTGTGGGATGAGACTGTGCTGTATGTGTCAACTCCTCAAAGATTACAGGAAAACGAACACTGGAAAAACAGGAAAAGCCCACTTTGTCACAATAAGAGTATATTGGCCATTACCAGGAAAGTCATCGGGCCAACACACATCGCCCCCACAGCCAGGAAAAACAAGAACCGAAGTTCACAACACAAGCCACCCACTTACTTACTTGGCCTGGAAACACTCAAACATACACAGTAAAGAGGATTTAAAAACATCAGAGTTCAACTGGTCATCTCAAGATTATAACCCGTAGGTCATTCACCACATAGCAGATGTTGTGCTTTTCCTTACTGGAAGTGCAGGTTTGACTGATATGGGTTTTGTCTAAACCAGTAGACCAATATTTTTAGACTGCTGATAGCTTTAAATTAATGGTATACAATTGTCTAAATGCTGTTTCAGAGGCTTTCCCACCCTGACAAGAGTATAATTCTGGAGAGGCACTCAGTCCTTTGGCATGAAAATGGTCAAATTTAAAGACACTGAATATCGCCATAAAAACAGCAGCTTCAATCCAAAAGTATCTCAAAAACAGGTATCAGTCAAACCCTAGCGAGAAGCCATCTTGGCACTTCAAGATCTTCAGCACAAAACTTCTCTGATATGATCCAAAACAAGACCAGCAACATAAAACAAAAAGTCCAGCAAGCTACTATGAAGCTGTTGGTATTCACAGCCCTTTTCTAAAGCATATCTATTAAAGCCAACACAATAAAAGCATGAAGCAACTCTCAGGGCTGCCAGAAGGATGATGTCTGATCTGAGCTGTTGAATGTTTGAGTCAGGAATCTACTAGTGAGGTAATGGTTGCACAATCCAGAGACAGCAACTAGCTACTTCTGCCAGAGAGCAAACAGATCCCGTTTTCGTTCCTGAGCCGCCTCCTTCAGCAATGCACTCAATTGCAGATACAAGACCCCGTCTCAAGATCATCTTCTCATTTATTAGGTGACACTGGCTCCCAGATGGCTGCAGAGTGAATGATCTAAAAACATGTACAGCCAAAGCCCTTTCATGATTAGTATTCACTAGGGAGGTAGAAGTGGGTGTGCTGTCCCAGAGGAGCTACACTCTCCGAAATGCCTCTAAAATGAGCAAAACAAAATGTGCTACACCATAAGTTTGGATTTCTTGAACAATCTCTGCTGCATTCCTGTCTCAAATTGCAAAGGGAAACATCACAAAAATGTGAAGGGCTTCGTCTTTAAAAAGCCCTTTAACAAAGCGATCTTCAGTTCCGTCAGTTCTAGATGAGAAGAATCAAAAGGCGTTTGATTTGTTCTCCTGAGTTCTCCTGAGTTCTCCTAAGTTCTCCTAAGTTCTCCTAAGTTCTGTTAAAACGCTTTACATAAAAAACCTCGTGTTTAACCAAGCGGATGTCAGATCTGCAAAGCTGATGCAATTATATCAGCTACCCAGAGCATGATTACTTTATGTTAGAGCCCTGACACACCAAGCTGGTCGTCGGTTGGGCCGTCGTTGGGCCGTCAGTTGCACTTTTAAGTGACGAGCGAACGCTACTTTGTATTTCCACGATCCGGGGTCTTCTGGTTTTATTTTTTGAATTTCGAATACAGACTACCGCCACCTCCTGGTATGGAGAGTTATTTCCTCTCAGGCGCAGAACGTACATGCATGATGACCGTCGGCTGGCACGTCGGCTGTAGCAACTTTTACATGAGGCGACGCAAAGCAATCTGACAGTCGGCCTTGGTCGCCGCTAGTTGTTTGACGTCGGCTTGGTGTGTCTAGGCCTTTACCTGGAGAAATTTACAGCAAAAATGACTATGTACTATGTACTATATACTATGAATATGCAATCGTGATGTTGTGGCTATGAAGAGGAGCACTGGCTAACGGCAACTTTACAGCACCACATAGACAAGACGTTATAAACAATGTACATATTTATTTCAGTTCTTTAAACATATTGAAAACAAATGGAAAAAAACATCAAATGCATACTCTTAAATGTACACCAGCTTTTGAAATGGAACAGTGTATTTTTTTTTACAGATTTCTCTTTAAAAACTACCTTTCTCATTGACATCCTTATTGCCTTTTGGAGCCAGAACATGTCTAATTTCCAGTAATGACCCTTCCTCATAATCAGACAATAAGCTACAATCTCGGTTCTTTATCACATTTGAGTGAAAACAGTGGTTCTGGTAATGACTTTCAAATGTAGTTGTAAAAAGCACCTTTTACAATGATGAAGTCTTTGTGTACAAAATGAACTATTTGTACACGTTCTACATACTGCGCATAGTGTATAAAAATGGCCACTTTAAAAAATATACCTTATGAAAATCACATCTACCTTTTGCAACTCGCAAAAAAGGAAATTGAAGAGTTTCATTCCAAAGGGAGATAGCCGTAAAACTTTGCCTCCAATAGTGGCCAGGTCTCTACCGACAGCTGGGGAATGTTGTGTGTCTGTGTAAATATATTCCTAAAGTATTTAGAGTTTAAAATTTCATTAAACATAACTACTGCTTGGACCGCTTTGCTAGACAACTTTTTTTTAAATTCACTTTTGTGGCTTTGGCAGTTTTTGCTTCATTCCGTTTTGATGATCTGATAGCCTATCAGTATGTTACCAATAATAAATGACATTTTTGGAGTAGTTAATTGTTTTGCATGATTATTTCAGCCACATATTCATTATAATTATCATTAGTAGTAGCTGTAGTAGTAGTATTATCTGACATCAGTTGCCTATACAGTAATATTTTTAGGCTATTGGCCTAAAAATGTAATTGTATGAATTTAAGCAGCACAATTCTTTGCAGCATAGCTGTAAATTGTATCACTTTTAGGCACACCGGGTATACTGTCGACCTGCGAAAAGAAATGGTGGCCTGTCTCTAATAAAAGCCTAAAAGTCTCTTTTTTTTAGCTATAAATAAGGTCATTATAGGAAGTTTAACGGTATCCACCTTTTGAAAGAGTGACACCCACTCTTGCAATATGATCAACAACACAAAATCCAAACAAATTTTGGTACTTTATAAATGATAGTAGCTAACTTAAGTCCATTGTTGATAACGTGATAACACTTAAAGAATGGATTCTCCATATATTGAATGACTAACATCAGGTAAAGATTATTTATTTTTCAAAGATGGATATAGTGTTTTGGAAATGAACTCTTCAATTGTTTTCTTTTTTTTCCCTTCTCTCTTTCCAACACAGACAAAGTAATAGAGAAATGTACATGGGAGGATATGGCAGGGAGGCGGTGGTCTCCTCATCCGGTCATCAGACAGGTTCGGCAGCAGAACTGACGGAAAAGCTTCTTCTCACAGAGCCGGTTGGACTTCACCATCTCGCAGAACACCTCATCCGCTGGCAGAGAGATCGGACCAAAAGCAGAAAATCAACTTATACAGTACATGCAGACCAAGCGTGACCACTTTGTGTCACTTGTGGACGTTTCACTGGGTGCATTCTTGGTTCAAGCGTAGGAGCAAGTTCTCGGTTTAACATTTCTTTACGCAGCCCTATTTTGTATTTTATCATTTTCTTCATTTTGTTTTGAAAAAAATATAACCCAGAATTATATATCTGGAAAACACAAATCTTGAAATCATACTTTATTCCTCAAGCTAAAGTACAGATGGGCCATTCCGGACGCACGCTCTTTGATGTAGTTTGTCTTACAGCGCATCATTTTGTTTGAAGAGTAATTTATATAGAAGAATTTGGCAAATGGTGTCTGGAATTGGTCAAGGGTGAAACTGGTATGCTAGCTAGCCAAATGGCTACAGCTATTTGGATGTGTTGGTTTAGGTAGGCCAGGAGGCTAACATTACTTACATTACATTACATTACGTTAGCTACCAGAGCTAACGTTAGCAACTATAATATTTTACGCTAACTTCAGGTAACGTTGCACACCAGGAAGACCAACAATCTCTGCCACTTTCCTCCATGCATTACATTACATTACATTACAGTCATTTAGCAGACGCTTTTATCCAAAGCGACGTACAATAAGTGCATTCAACATAGGTCGGTAAGAGAACTACTAGTCACCATGCATTATATCATTTGACATCTTTATAAGCTGACAGATGGGTCATATAAATTTGTGAAATCCCAAAACAGCTGTAATAATTCTCTCTTCCATCTTCCATTCAAAGACGAAGTGGAACTAGGAACAAAAATGTAATCACTGGGATAATTTGGAACAATTTGATCATTTACACAGTCACAATCATCGCATACTACTATACACTACTTCAAAGCTAGTGTTAGTTATCAGGAGCTAGCTGAGGTTAGCCAGCGAGCTAGCGAGCTAAGCTCTGGCTTCATCCACAATGTCCAAGATAGTCTTGTTGATATATGTGGATGTTGGAAATGTTACAAAGATTGATTCATTTAATCTGTCGAACTGCAGCCATCAGAGCTAAACAAGAGTCACTTTCTATGGTTTGGAGTTCAAAACAGCACATTATTTTTATATCATACTTTGACTCATTTTTACCAATCACACAAAACTCAGACGTATTTATAATTACTTTCCATTTAGCATGAGAGCTACTACAAGTTCTCATTTTCTCACTTTCAATATAATGCTAGTGGTCTACTATCACTTAACCTAGTATATGCTAAAGTGTTAGCATGGAGCCTACTATCACACAACATAGTGTGGAGCATGGAGCACCGGAGCCAACGATCTACTGGGGACACATGTATGACTTGGTGTGTACATTCTCGTCACTTAACAGTTAAGTTGACCAAAGGGCCAATATACCAAAAACTTTTTTCTTCAAGAAGAAGGCCAGTCAGCTCCATTGCATAACATCAGTTATCGGCAGTGTGGTCAGCCCAAACAGGCCACTGTTTACTCAGAGTAACATTGTTGTTGCCCTGCCAATCGTTTCTCAAAACCCTTCACCGTCTCTCTCAGCAACTATCTTGATTTGCTCTTGGCGTTGCAGTGAGTCTCTGGCTCTTTTAAACTCAAATCACATCCTCTCCCTACAGCACACAATTGGAAAACACAGGCAGAGATCCAAACAGAGAGCCTCGTGGGGCCCTAAATTGAGACCAAAATAAAAATGTATAGGGTGAAAATCTGTATAGTATGGGAAGGATTTTCTAAAGGCAAAAAAACATTGGGGAAATGTTTTTCTCCTTCCAAAAGGAGATGGGAATGAATAAAATGCCAACTGGTAGCATCAAACTTTCTGCTGCTTTCTCATTTTACAAGGTTTCTATGCAGACAGGTATATGAGACATCAAACTATATGGCTCTAAAGTTCCCAGACAGTGACTTATTAGGGTTGCACATCAAGAATATTTTGCCTTGCCTGCAATCGCTATACTACAGTATATAACTTTATATTGTACAATCCCATTACTGTCGGGACTAAAAATACAAACTTCAAACTGACCTAGGATGACAAATGGTTTGAAATACAACTTCTGAGATCCTCTTGATCATCGGGAGACTTCCAATTTATCACAAAATGGTTACATGAAAATATACGGAGCCTTTTTCTCAAAGGAAATAGTTTTTTGTTGAAATAAACACATTTCTCAAAACCCACAAACCATGCAACCGAGGCTCCATTCTCCGCTCCATCCTGCTGACAATAAATGGCAGGCGTTGTGAATTGATATGTCTGTCTGAATTTCTACTCTCTATTTACACTCTATTTACTCTATTACAGTAGAGCCACTAGTTCTGAATCCGATGTGCCCTTATCCCCAGAAAAATCCCCTTCGAAGCATCTCCATGTTTCTGTATGGAGCTTGTACATCGGTATGGCAGCACAGGTTAGGAGCCCTGCTGTCTTGTGAGGGACAGTGTGACAGCGTGGGTCATACTTAAACACTCATATTTCTGAGACTGATGAGACCGAAATGAAATAAGTTATGGGGAAAAAAATATGAATAGTGAATTTCAGGAGCGTTCCATTTTCAAATAGATATTTTCCTTTTAACCTTTTTTTTTATCAGACTCATTTCATAGGGAATTGAAATCCCAACTAAATAGGATCTTAAATTAAACCTAACATAATTTCAAAGACACACATGTTTGTGTAGGACTCGATAATATACAACTATTAAATCAGTGATAAAGACACATTTATCACTCAGGATCTAATATTTATAAAGTCTAATTTATTTATTTAATTTAGACTGGTACGAGAGCTTTACAAATAATTTGGGAGAAACTGAAATATGCTAACAGTTGACAAGTTTGGAAAAAGTTAATTTTCTAGTGACACATTTACAATGAAATGATTCTATGATTCTCATTGATTGCTCAATTGTTCTGACACTGTGTGATCAGTTGGTTTGGTACGTTCATATATCCTCATATAGCTCCTTATGAAAGCTTCTTCAATGTGCCCAGAATGAGGCCTGCTTATCCATCCTACCCCGTTCAGAGAACCACTTGAGAGAGACCCAGTCAGTGTAACTGGTTCATTCCTGGGTCGTTTTTACACATTGTATGTAACCAGGCAGTTATACCCAGTAGGTAGACCATCCTGTTACTAAAAACCTAGCTCTGAAAAGGCTGTAGGCTAGTCAGAGAAAGGCATTGGTTAATGTCCATCAGAGCCTTTTAGAAACAGCACTTGCCTCTCTAGGGATGAGACAAGTCACAGCTATGACACCTAAGAGTTCCCCCAATCGCTTCTACATTCACAGTCTCAATAGTCCTCTATTTTGCAGGTGCATCGTACATCTCCTATTAGCTGGAGAATTAGCTGCACAGGAATATAAAACAACCGGGCCAGAAAAAGAGAGCTAGCTGAAACAGATTGTTGTGGTTTAGAGCAAATCAGTAAAGTTGTCAGTAAAAGTGAACAGTGTGATCAGGTAGATTTGTCTCCAAATGTAGGTTACTGTGACTCAGTAAACTGTCTTGTCTTTAGCCCTAGTCTCTACTCCAAAACACACAAAACAAACAGTTGGAGCTGGAGAAGAGTCAGCTCAGTTCACCTGAACAAACTGTTGGTTTTTGGTGTTGTTAGCTAGCTAGAGTTGCCACCTGTCGGAATCGCTCCTGAATGAAGAGCAACATGCTGTGTTCCTTAAGTCAATATGGAACGTGTTTATTTCATATTCTCCTAGTGATGAAAGTGGGAATAACACAATTATGAGTAATAATGAAACCAGCTTCATTCTACAACACGACTTCAGAGCAGATTTAATAGGAGAAACTAGCCGACAGCAGCTCTCTCCTCCTCAGTGTGTGTTCTCACTCTGTGTGTGTCCTCATTGGCTGTTGCCAAGTTACGGAGTTGCGACTGGGAGGCCAACGAGAGTCAGACTGAGATTTAAAAAATGGCCTCTTCCTCTTCTTAGCACCGAGTGTTTAGGAATTACGCCTCACTTCCTGTTTGCATGTCTTCATCGTCAAATTTCCACGTATGCGAGGTAAAAGAGGTAAAAAATAGCAAAATTCAAAACGGTGAAAAAATGGAAATGAAAACCATTTTATGTGCAATGGATTTGTCTTGAGTCAAGGAATGCCAAATGGTTCAGGAGTTATTGGCCAAAATGTGTAGTTGCTTGTTATAACGCCACCTTCTGGCTGATCTGTGTATTGAGTAGTGGGGGAGATTTGAAACATATCCACTAAACTGGATTTCTCTAGGACATCTCTGAGGTTTAGATGATTTTAGGTTTGATTTTAAGGCAGAAGAAGAAGAAGAAGAAGCAGAAGAAGAAGAATCCTAATAAACCTGGACCCCTAATTATCACTTTACCAGCACATCCAGCCATATTTCCTTCCAGATTTTAATCTTCCCCCCTCTCTCTTTTATTGCTCAATCTTCTGCCTCACAGCCACCACACTTGCAGAGTAATGTGCTGGGGAGAATTTCTCTCAGACATTTATAGTGTCCTTTGCATCCCTTGGTACAGCCACGGTTGATTACAACACGACTTGCGGAGCCAGCACGGTATAAAGTCGTCCAATGAGCCTTCCCACTCAGCAGATTCACTTGGGTTTTCATCCAAACTCTCCTGGGCTGGGCAAAAGTGGCTCTTTATGCAAGGCCCTATAAATGGCCAGCCCTTTTGTCACACTCCTTTTGTGTTTACAAGCGTGTCGGCTCTTAAAACTGTTCGGAGCGCGGCCCAACCACGGACGCTTAACGGGAATTTCAATTCAGTTCCGTTGGCGAGATGAAACACTGATTCGCGAACGGACTGATCACTTAAAACTCACCGTTGTTGCAGGTTGCGTTCATAATGCAAGTTCTGCTGACCAGGTTGTAGCCCTCTTTGCATTTGGTACAAGTCATCCCGGTGCCATCGCAGCTCAGACAATTCTCCTCACACCTGGACGGACAGATAAACAAAAAAAGAGGGCAGTGCTGAATAGAGGCTGTATCATTGCAGTCAAAATAAGCAGCTCTCTCTTCCCTTTCCTGCCAGAGAAAGAGACAGTGCTTACCATGTAATGCTACAGCACAGGAGGTGGCAGAGTGAGGAGGGGATGCAGCTATTGCACTGTCAATCCACAAAATGACCCTCAGCAAGACGAGATTGTCTCTTGGAAGGTTAAAACGAAAGGAAAAGAGGGAGGAAGTGGCAGAGGGAGAGGATGTAATATATATATAAATGGAACGACAATTTCAGATGGCCGAGAAGTGGTTGAAGTGGTTCCCAACCCAGTCCTCAAGTACACCCTTGTCTTCTAATTGGTTCAGGTGTGCCTGAGTAGAGCTGGCGCTAAAACCTGCAGGACTAGGGGGTACTTGAGGACTGGGTTGGGGACCACTGCCATAGGGGAATGAAACCTAAACTCAAGTGCCTATGTTTGGATGCACAGAGATTTCTGTTCCCAACCAAGTTACTCAGGTAACCTCGCTTTGGGTTGACGCACGTAAACGCCATGACTGGGTTAATAACTGGGAATAACTTTAAAACCTGTTTATAACGCCTGGTTCACTCCCATATTAAACGGTCTGCTTTGGCATGGAAACGTCTTACTTCACTTTTGGTTTTCACCGTCTGTCAGACTCGTACAGCATTGTGGGTACATTTTGATGTCACCAAAAAAACATGACCTTTCTTTCAGGTATATGAGAAGTTACTTTTGCTCCGTTAAAAGGAATATTCTGCTTACTTTTTCATGCATGGTAACTGGGAGACTCAGTCACAGGATACCAATGGTTCATGTATTATTTAACTGAATATGAACTTCTTTCTCTTTCTCTCTTTCTTTCTTTCTATGAAAAGTGTTCTCAACCCTGCACCCCTGTAGCTATTTCGCTGCAGTCTGCCACTGCTGCTTCCAGTCCTCCTACTCATCCACCCGGCCATCCCTGCTGTTGCCTCCCGACACTTCTCCAGAGGGAGGGAGGAAAATATATTCCCTCTGTTTTCCGATTTGCTGCTGACAGCCTCCGTAAAGCACTGCCGATTTATAAAAGAAAGCATGGGTCAAAAATAGCCTTCTCCCATTGCTCTGGCCACATGCTTCACCATTACTGTGAGCTAAAGTGACACTGATGTGGCCATCAATTCTTGCTAGTGGTACAGGTAAGAGATTTTACATCCCCGGTCACTCCTGTTGATCCTCTCCAACTGCAGCCCAGCGCTGATTTATAGGCAATTACGGAAGTGAAGAAAATAGACTAGAACAAACAGAAGAATGGCATGGTGCTGCTGTAATGGAGAAAGAAGCAGGCACTAGCAGTTGTGGACAGAGTATCAAGAGTAAAAGATCAGCATTATCATCTCAAACTACCTTTTCTCAATCCGGATGTGGCCATTACAATTAACCACCAGATGGCAGAGCAATGTGCCCTACAACTTCTTGAGAAGTTCAAGAGGAAGGAAAAGTTTTACCAAGAGTACAAAGTCTTCCTCAATGATGTCATTAAGAGAGGAAGCGCTGAACCGGTGACTCAAGATTGACTGCTGCGCCATGCTGGTGAAGCGTGGTGCATACCGCATCGCTGCGTCTACCACCCAAGAAAACGAACCATTTGTGTCGTCTTTGATTGTGGTGCCTCTTTCCATTGAACCTCTTTGAACCAAGAACTCCTCCAAGGTCCTGATCTGACAAATACTTTAATTGGTGTGCTGCTGCATTGATGGCGGAGAGAGGCGATGTTCCACCAAGTGCAGGTGGCCAGTGAGGATACAAGACTTACTGCGTTTTCTTTGGTGGCCTGATGGAGACAGCCCAACCCCTTGCAGACTTCAGAATGACTGTACATCTCTTCGGAGCTGTCTCTTCTCCCAGCTTTGCATTCAAGCAGACAGCGAAAGACAACCAGGAGAAGTATCCTGAAGAAGTCATTAGCACAGTTAACAACATTTTGTATGTATCTGAAGTCTGTGGGCGGTGTGGACCACACAATCCCTTCGTATGAGGACCTCAAAGACCTCTGAGCACGGGGAGGATATGGATTGACCAAATGGATCAGCAACAGAAGATCTGTTCTAGCTTCAATTCCTGTGGAGGAAAGGGTCAAAGAGCTGAAACGATTGGATTCGGACAGGGTGCATCTGCCTGTGGAAAGTGCTCTCGGTGCCCAGTGGAACACCGAGCAAGACACCTTCACCTTCAGTATGGCTATAAACAACCAACCGACAACCAAGCATGGCTTATTATCTGTTGTTAACTCTATTTACGACCTTCTTGGTTTTCTCTCACCAGTTGTCCTTACTGCCATGACAGAGAAAGTCATCACTATTTAGCTGTAGGTGAAGGGTGTAGGCTTGGACAGGCTCTGTGGCTAATAGCTGGAAAGGCACTGTGGTTGATGGACCTTTTCTAGGGGGCTTAGGCTCAGATTATTCTTGAGGGGTATGAATGAAAAGAGCATGAACACACACATAGTGCCTAAGGACTAGGGACAGACCAATATATCAAGCTGATAGTGGCTTTTCATTAAAAATCAGATATGGTCCAGTCAGTGTCATCCACCACTGATATGATGGATATGATTCAGTTTGATTGATTACATACAGTTGGGTCCAAAAGTCTGAGTCCACAATCAAGAACTCTTTTGTTTCATCATTTATCAAACACTAATACAAATTTATAGTCACATGATATTTCCCAAACATAGTTATAAAAAATAATGTAATTAATAATTTAAAATATTTTTCAATGGAAGTCCTTTTCCAAAGTTAAAGCACTAGCAGTAGTGACAATAAAGCAGAGAATACCATATTCATTTAGTCAATATCTGGTATTAGCTGTTAAAAGACCAAAACAATTCACACTGTGTATTAGGAGCATACATGTGTACATACAATTTGAAAAAACCCTTACCAAATGGTGTGAAGATATTCAGATATATTTTCTCAAATATCTAAAAATGGGGATTTGTATCAGAATCAAGTGAGTAAAATAAATTGTATTAGTTTTTGATAAATAATGAAAACAGTTGTCGGTATTGGACTCAGACGTTTGGACCCAACTGTATTTATTGTAGAATCAATACTACATTGGTTGTCTATGGGAAGCCCTTAACCTGAATTGATTCTTACAAGTATGCATTAATCTTGGGTTTCTATGGAGAATTTTAGTGTCCCATGGTCTAAATGCTGTTTCCACCTGCCAACAATACATTTCTGGGAGAAACTCTGAATACTTGTCATTTGGCTGCAATCTGCCGTCTCTCCAGGACCTGTACGCCTCCCGGACCCTGAGGCGTGCAGGTAGGATTGTAGCCGACCCCTCCCACCCCGGACACAAACTCTTTGAGGCACTCCCCTCTGGTAGGAGGCTGCGGTCCAACAAGACCAAAACCTCACGCCACAAGAACAGTTTCTTCCCATCTGCTACCGGCCTCATCGACAAGGCCCGGGTCCCCCGCTAACATGGACATGCTTATTCGTTATGCACCAAACACCAAGACAAATTCCTTGTATGTGAAAACATATTTGGCAATAAACCTGTTTCTGATTCTGATTCCGATTTTTTTGGCATGAAATTGTTCAAAATGAAAGACAATGAATATCAGTACAAAATATTGGCTAATGGCAAACAGTCTTGGCGTATACAGTAAATGAAAGAAATAAAAAGAGGACAGAGAAAGAAAGCAAAGGACAGATGGAGAAGAAAACATGACTAGAATCAGAGATAAAGGAAGGAGAGGAATTTGAGAAAGGGCACTGAGAAGGAGAGGAAGGTAACAAGACATGGTGTGAAAGTAGACAGATAAGTGGGGACCCGAGTTCCTGGCGTTAACACAGCTAGAGACCTCATCGCTTTCACCTCGCCTGGCTTGTCCGTTTAGTTGAATGTGATCTCAAGCCTTTATCTCTTCTCTGCAGAATACAGTAACATAGCGTATAACATATTACATACATACATAGAACTACAACAATTATTAGAAAATGCCAAAGAAGATGTCTTACCATAAGATCTACCTATATTCATCACCTTACATAACCGTATGGCATGTGTGACATTGTCTAAATTCAGGAGAAGAGGATTATGGGAGTTGTTCGCAGGTAAGATGTGACAATTTGTAGTTAATTAAGTTATTTTCACAATAAAGCAACTTTTACTTCATTTTACGAATTACATTCTGCTCAATAAAGAACAGACATGATCTTGAAAAAAATATTTAGACCACAACATGATATAGTTTGATAGTGTACAGCCCTATGGCTATAGAGGAAAGAAGTGTCTGACCCTGTCTGACTGACTTGAATATGGCTCTTGATGACCACAGCACCATGGTAACACAAAAAAAGAAAACTTGGTAAAGGGATTAATTTTTGAGGTTTTTGAAATTGGGAATCACTCACTTGAGGCACATCCTCTGAGGGAAGCCTGCTGCCTGTCCAGAGTAGTAGCCAGGAGCACAGGCCTGCACACACCTCCACTCCTGCTGCAGGTGGCCCTCAGTACACTGGATACACTCCCCCTTACCTGGTCCTGGGACAGACAGATATAATACACAACGTCACACAGTTTCAAAACCTCCTCTCCCTTTTAGGAAGCATTATCGCAGGAGCACAATAGAAGCATCAACCACATGCTATTAGTGCCAGGCATGAAGCATTAGTGATTCATAGTGGATGACAAGGTTTCATCAGTTTGGAGTTTTAGTTCTACAAACATTTCTTGGAGGCAGAAATAATCTAATTGGAGTCCAAATTAGCTAACTGGAAAACTTTTTTCATGTGTGATGTTGGAAGGTCAGCAATCTAGCTAACTAGATAGCTGTAGATATCTAGTTAGATAGCACCTAGATAGCTGTTGGCTTGTATGGCTAGTTTGAACTTGGAAGGGCAGCTAGGCTAACTAGCTAACGTAGATAGCATGACTTACAAGGTTTAGCTCTACCAATGAGTTTATTTCTGCCTTGGGGAAATATTTGTAGGACTAAAACTCCAGCCTGAAAGATTTTAGCATTATCAGTTTGTCAGATTTCGAATAATATGGGACAAAGATGAACTAAAGCCGCGTTTCAACCCAAAGTACCCGGTACTTTTAGTCCCAAGAACAACTTTTCAAGGAACTAAAAGGTTCTGCCAGCCTGTTGTTGTCTGCGTTTTGACCGCGGTCTAAAAACCCACGAAGATTAGGCAAATTAGTCCGCTGACGTATGAAAAAGTGGCACTCCAGTCCAGTAGGTGGCGGTAATGCAGAAGACTATACAACGATGACGCCATATAAAGCGCCGGACAGACATCATTACTTGTGCGACACTGTAAGCATGGAGGAGATTCAAGCAGTGCTGCTGTTGATCGTGATTTACTGTTTTGCAAATGGGGTAATAGGGTTTATGAGCAACAAACTTCCGTATTCTGTAAAACAAGTCGCATCTCTTCCAGGTCAGGTCTTCTGTACGAGCTATGTTGATTGGCGCTGTTTTACTCAAGATGCCTTCAGGAGCTACCAAAGATGAGCATAACCGATGTCCATCGCATATGCAGGTTGACATTTAACTGACGTTAGCTAACGTTAGTATGTTACGTTAGACCTGTTTTACAGAATACGGAAGTTTAATGTGCATAACCCCTATTGAGTCAACGCTGGAAAATAGACGAGCAGTAGACTTAAAGTAATAACGGATTTTATGAGCGGAGATTATTGATTAACGCGCTGAGTTCCTCCAAGGGTTCCTAGTCCCTGGGGAAAGTTCTTGAGGTTGAAAAGGGGCTTAATTCAGCTCCTCAACAGCATTAAACACCCTAACTCCAGGCTGTGGTAGAATGAGACTGGTTGGTTTATTGCCAGCTCTTAGTGCTCCTCTAGAGTCTGCTTGGGGGTTTCTGTCAATAATATTGCCTCATTTCAAATTTGGACTGCTGCAAGCTGCATCCCAGGACCTAGCTCTGACAGAGATAAGTCATCACAGACATAATGAACTTACCTCGCTCTAACGCATGCAACGTATATAATCGCTTCCTGTGATAATAAGCATTCTGCATCTCACAAAAACTATTGGAAATACTTTTTGCTCATCCTTCTTAGTTTCTGAACAGAAAAAGTCATGGGCTCAAAGTTACAACAAAGAAAAATAATATGCTTGGATTCCCAGCTTTATAAAATACACCTTCAGCTCAACATCAGCACAGTAAGCACCACATAAAATCAGCCCATTTGAATGTTTCATGAACATAAAGCTGTATACTTTCATTTAAAAAGTGTCCAATTATGTTTGAGGTAGACTTTGTGTTCAGACTAACCATCTGCATTATTATAGTTTCAATGCATACTGAATGAAAAACAAAGTTTACTCAACTTCTTACACCTGTAGGGGTGAATAACTCACATGTGAAACTGCTAAGAAGACCAAGATAGACATAGTGTGTTGACACATGGTTTGATTGGACCATTTTATGCAAAAATTGCAATAACTGGCCAAATTTACAAGCTCTCTCTCTCTCTCTCGCTCTCATTTCACGCTGAAAAACTGATAATTTTGCAATTTCTTTCAAAAGTTGCAGCATTGGTTTCATTTGCATTAGTTATTACAATCGCCAAATCACAGCTTACTGGAGGGACTGCTATACTAACCGTACAGAGCACTGACGTTTCTGCAAAAGACAAAACGGCACGTGGAGTAAGTTGAAAGATGTGTAGTACTGTAGATACTGTGGTAGATGCAGTACAGACACTGACCTGTACACGTCCAACAGGAGGAGTGGCATGGGCTGCACTTCATCTCCTCCACATGGAAAAAGGTTCCATTGGCACATTCGGGAACACAAGTCATCCCTGCCATCCTATGGATGAAAAAAACATCACAGCGCTTGTTTCAAAGCAAAAGGTCACATATAAATGGTAGTCTGACTGTCTTATGCTTACCTATAGCCTTTGCTGCAGGCAGTGCACCTGTCTGCATCCCTCAGGCACCTCATACAGGTCTCATTACACTTCAGACACTGTCTCTGAACTGGGATAGAGCGTATGCAGAAGTGTCAAGAAAAGGAGGAGATTTAGATATACAAACATTTCCTGGAAGCAGAAATAATCTCATTGATTGTGTTAAATCTAAATGGTCAGAGCCAAAGAACCACGTTTTTTTCTGGCTGAAGCCCAGTGAAAAAGGCCACGGCCAAGTTATCTAGGTACGCTAGTTAGCCTAGCTGACCCTTCCAAGTTCAAACTAGCCATGCTAGCCGATAACTATCTAGCTAGGCTAGTAAGCTAGCCTGCTGACCTTCCAAGATCATAAATACCATGGTCATGAATGAATGAAAAGTCATTGCAATTTATATTTTATTTATATTTTGACCAGAGTTCCCTCATTGCTTTTCAAGTTTGCCATTTAGCTAACTTATGGTTCTTTGGCTCCGCCCACTCAGGTTTAACTCAACCAATTATTTCTGCCTCCAGAGCAGCTCTGCCTTCAAGAAATGTTTGTATAAAGGAGCTCCTCTTGTTTTCTAGTACAGTAGCAGAGGATATTATTTAGATGTGTGTGTGTGTGTGTGTGTGTGTGTGTGATGGTCATATCACAAGACTGAAAAAGATCAGTATTATCGATCAAGAACTCCGCCTGGATAACAGTCTAGTCGCTTATGTGGGAGTTGTCCTGAAGTTGATAAAACCGTGTCCACAGGCCAGAACATATGTGGGAGTCATTCAGGGTGGGAAGTTTTGATGAACCTGTCCAGCTAACATTTCAGAAAGACATTTGTTTTTAACGCTCATATAACTGTGTCTGAGCATGCTTGTCTTCTAGTCCAACACATTTCATTTCACAGTGGGCTGGTTCCATCTATACTAGCGTTTGACCGCTATGGGTTTTTGAAGGCTGCTACTGACACCAAGACTTTTGGGCTCCAACAAATGATTTAGTGTTTCAGAGAGGTATTCAGTGTTTCCCCCAGATTTCTATTCTTGATGGAGTGGGAAAGCCTCTGAAACAGCATTTAGAAAAGGAGAAGAAGAGGAAAAAAGCAAAACATTCATCTATCCTGGTTCCATACTTCCCACAGACAACCAGTGTAGTATTGATCAATTCTACAATAAATATATAATCAAACAAACTGCATCATATCCATCATATCAGAAGTGGATGCCAATAACAAACCTAGGTCAGTCTACACTGTAGGTGGGTTGACTTACTCTCATCAGCAAAATAACCTGCCGGGCAGGTATCGATGCAGGTGGAGTTGAGTGTGTTGAGTGTGTTGAGATAGAGGCCTCTTCGGCAGGAGCGACACTCTGTGGCTGATTGACCGACACACCTCTCACAACCTTTATGGCAGCGCCTGCAGCGACGGGCCGCTGGGTCCTCATAGTATCCCAGAGGACAGTGACTGACACAGGTTCTACACACAGGTATGGGGAGGTTAGGTTAGCAAAGGGACTTGACTAACAGCAGATTGGAGTTTTAGTTTTACAAATATTTCTTGGAGAGCTGCTCTGGAGGCAAAGATAATCTCATTGGTTGAGGTAAACCTCAATGGGCGGAGTCAAAGAGCAGCAGTTTTTCTGGCTAAGGAACGTTAGACCTAACCTAGACTTAAGCCTAGTGCTCTGATGCTAACTGAAAAAATGCAATCTGAACATAATAAATTAACTTGTTTAGCTAGTTAGCCTAGCTGACCTTCCAGATTCAAACTAGCCATACTAGCCTATAGCTATCTGGGTAAGCTAGTTAGCTAGCTAGCTAGTGCCATGGTCATGAATGAATGAATGAAGTCATTACCATTTATATTCTTATTTAATATTATTATTATTATTTTTTTTACAGATTTCAAGTTTACCAGTTAGCTAACTTGTGTTCCAAAGAACTGCAGTCTTTTTGCTCCGCCCATTGAGGTTTAACTCAACCAATGAGATTATTTTTGCCTCCAGAGCAGAAATGCCTCCAAGAAACGGTTGATGTTGTAATGCTTTGTGCCATAATCCAGGATGAGCATTCACGCAGCATCCCAGTTCAGATGATGCACTAACCCTCAATTGGTGACGCTAGAGAACATCAGGCTACGCTGTCATAAATCTACAGGAAATCTACAAAACTCCAATATGCAACCTAACACCAAGATAAAAAGATGACCTGCTGGTTTGTATGAATGAATTTAAGTTCTTTTACCTGCCGCTCTTCAAGCTGCCCAAACTGAAGTGGATGCAGTTGAGACAGTGGTCGGCATCTGGCCCATCACAGCCCTGGTCTCCACACTCATTGTTGCACGGACCTTGGTAAGAGTCACGTATTCATCATCATCATCATCATCATCATCATCATCATCATCATCATCATCATCATCATCACCATCCCAAACATCTTCTGAACCTCTAGTCATACAATAGTCATGATGTCATCACATGGACCAATAACATGACATCAATTAACCAGATTAGAAACTCACCTTTAAATAGTTTTGTTGTTTCTTTGCTGCTGTTGTAGTATTTTGTACATTCATGTATTGTATTTATGTACTTATTAATTGCTCATGTCTGTGATGTAATTGCTTTTTTTCAGCAGATCAGCAGATCAAGGACAAAATGAAAGAGAAATAAAGTCCGCACGCAGGCATGATGAACATGACGTACATGGCTTTGACTTTCCGTTGTCCTTGTTGTATTTGATGTTGTTATGATATGACCCTATTTACCCTTATCATTTTCTATCTTTAAATCCAGTGTAATATATTTAATATCTAAATAAAGCTTTGAAAGTACCGCTGTACTCGTCTTCCTCTTCCTCCTGGTGCTGCGGGTTGTCGGGTATTTCCTCTGGACTCGGGATCTCCAACATCCTAGAGCGGGAGTGCTGACTATTGAAGGACTGGTAAGGGTGCTCAGATGTGCCATAAAGGATCAGTGTCCACTCTTTCAGTTTTCCTGGTCAAAAGAACGGCAAAAGTGTGTGGGCTTGTATGTTAGCATACATGTGGTGCAAAACTCGATCTCTCGTCTTAGCTCTTATTGTATATCTCTATTCCTAGCACTCATGTTTACAGTGCACTCCTATTATTCTGACTTTGTTTCCATAGCAACCAGCTGCCACTAACAGGAAACGGTACTGATATCCAACCATCCAACACTTAGCAGAAACTCCATAACCCATGACTCTTAATGATGGGAGTAACAACCACTGCCAACTTTTCCACCGCTGCTTTCTCTATTTTTATTCTGAATGGATATTGTCATGAACTGTCAGCTTTCAACGCAGCGTGACACTCTGCGTGACACTCTGCCGCTACTTCCTTGTGATTTGTCAACTCATTAAAAAAAAGCAATGAGCTTCTCTTTTTTCGATTTTAGAAAGCACTCTGCTTTCCGAAAAAAAGATGCCACATGCAGTGTCTTTTCCAGAGTGGACCTGTTAGCGTGTAAAAAAAAAAGGTTTTGGCAGGTTTAAAACAAATAGACCAAATAAAATAACCAAATACAATCATAAATGCTAAATTGCTGCATTTATATAGCGCTTTACAACATATGCCTCTCATTCACACACCGATGGCAGTGAGCTACCATGCAAGCTGCTGATCTGACCATCGGGAGCAATTTAGGGTTCAGTTTCTTGCCCAAGGACACTTCAACATGTGGACAGGAGGAACTGGGGATCGAACCGCCAACCTTGTGATCAGTGGACAACCTGCTCTACCACTGAGCCCCAGCTGCTCACATTCACTAAGGATCTGAACTCCTTCATTTTGGTTGCCTGCAATTTTTGCTGCAAATTGAAGCTTATCCAACTGATGCACTCATCATAAGTTACTCTGGATAAGAGCTAAACGCCTAAAATGGAAATATAAATATGTGCATGAGTCGCTAAGCCTTACCCTGCACCTCGGGGTTGCGTAGCTGTGAAGGTGAGTCGGTGATCTCCAGGGTCCACGTGCCCTCTGCCCTCTCGCCCCAGCAATGAACGGTCATGAACTCCCAGTTCTTAAAGCCCTCGTTGGAATTATCGAACAACCTGAGCATAAAACAGTGAGATGAAAATGCAAAGAGGGTTGGCGAAGTTTAAGGAAGGAAGAAAGATAACCTTTGAATGAAAGTTTTTAAGGACCTTAACAGGCAAGAGACTTAACGCCTAGGGCTGCCTTAGCCTGATGCCCAACCAGAGCGAGGAAAGGCGGGCTTCCTCATTGGGGTATTACTAAAGTAAGTCCAATTAAATAAAGCAATAGCACCCCATCTTGTAAGTCTACATGAGGCAAAACATCTCAAATTGTCTATATGTTATAGGGGTTCAGGAGTACAGTGTTAGCCAGTTTACCAAAGCTCTCTTCGTAGTAAACTACCATCAGTCGCGGAACAGATAGCGAGAGTGGGGGGTCAAACTAAGAAGGTACATCCATATGATGAAGTATTACGCAACGTGGATGCCATCAGGAGAAGATCCTGGATGCCTCCTTGGGTTATGCAGCAACTGGACAAAAGCTTGAAGAGCCGGTCCGGTCGCCACGCGAAGCTGGAATGAAGCTCGCGCAATTTGTGTTTGACTCTTCTCTTCGGGAGGGAGCTCACAGAAATCCCCCTCTCCTCTCTCTCTCCTCTCCTCTCTCTCTCCACTCCCTCGTTCTCTCTCAAGGGATAATAAGTGTCAGCGATGCCCAACAGTACATCTCCAGCCTGGCAAGCTGCCCCGAGCTGCAAATAAGCTCAGTCCGCTCCAAAAGACTGCGCTGCTACACTAGCCGTGTATATTGCTGTACTATACAGGCAATCTACATGTATTTACTACGCAGGATAGGGGGCTGAATTGCTACGCTTCATTGGGAGAAAATTAAAAGGTAAATCTAGCTGTCTGTTTCCTGGTAAATGGCTTTCTTAGATGGGCCTATGAGGTTCGGACTACACCATTACCATGCAGCTCTAAATTCAAGGAAAACCCGTTTTGTTCCTGCTAAGGCCTCTGTGTAATGAAGCAGCAAAACTAGAAAAATGGCCCTTCAATGTCAAATGGTACCCTTAATGCTTGTGTCCAGTGCATGTCTATGTGCATAAGTGCAACAGTGGATGTCGGTTAGGGTTAGATCGATGTGTTGGACTTTTATTAAAGCGGATATTGGCCAGTCAGTGTCGTCCACCTCCGATATGATGGAGGTTCCTCCCACGAGCAGAAAAATCACTCCAGCGTGATGTGGGAGGATTTTCCTCACCAGCTTCAGGGGTGTCAGTCTGTAAAACCTGCAATGAAACCTGCCTCCCCCTGCCTTAACAAGCTGCTAACACACCTAAAAGAAATTCATTAGTCTGGCTTTCAGTGGAGAGTTTTAGTGTCCCACGATGGTCCGAAGGCTTTTCACCCTGACAGGAATAAAGTTCTGGAGCACTTGCAATTCTTTGGATTTTTTGGCATGAAAATGGTCACATTAAAGGGGCAATAAGTAAGATTAAGAGGGGACAAGGTCGATCAATGTTGTTGCATTTCCTGCTGGTTGCTGATAAAGGTCAATCAAGGTCATAGATGTTTAATATCAGGCCAGAACATCAGCTATCAGCAGCTTCAAGAAAAAAAACCTGACATCGGCCTTTAAAAACCTCAGTCGACCCCCAGAGTGACTATCTCGGTAGGTGGTGAACCATGAAGGCAATCTACGAAGTCGGGGCAAACACCTGCACAGCGGTTTGAATTGGACAGAGCTCTGGGGCTCGGACCGCCGGGGAGAACCTCAAACAAGCCTTCTAAGGAAATAACAAGACAGGATATATGAACCAAAGCGTTTGCAGGCGGTGCCACAACAAGACGCACTGAGGGGTAAATAAAGCGGGGAAGAATCGGGCGGCCTCGTTTGAAGCTGCCTCTAATCGTTAAGATCCCGGTGAAATCTCTCAACCGCCGTTGGAGATTTCCCCCAGGCAGAGGACGAACTGAGAGATCCATTCACACTCCAAAAGCCTTTTCCTCTCTCTGTAGTTTTATTCATGAGCACATTAGAATAACAATCATCTCCTGTATGACTACCGACTCGGAGAATGCCAACGAGGAGGACGGGCGACCCACGAGAGGCGACGTGGAAGAGAGGGGAAAGAAAGAGGAGGATGGAGGGAGGATGTGGGAAACTAAAAAACGGTCAAACTTTTTTTGAGTGATGGGGAGCCGCTTGACTCTGACAGGGACTTCAGCGGAGGCATCAGCACATGTCCTTCAGCCTGTCAAGCCCCAGGCTGTGTGTGTGTGTGTGTGTGTGTGTGTGTGTGTGTGGGAGCCTGATAGCAACACCTCCCGTTCTGACTTTGGAGGTGAAACCCAATCACTACGAGGTTCAAATCTGCCCCTGGTTACTGCAGTGGATATTTTGGAACAGAGCTTGGAGGTTGGACAGTAGAGAGACAGGATTGGGTTAGACGTCCCAGGTCGGATTCGAACCCGGGACGTCACGGTTACGTGGTACGAGCCTTAAGAAAGCTAGTCATAACAGTGACATGGACATAAAATTATGAAGTTGAGAATAATGCTGTTTCTATCCTTTAGTCTTTCAACTACGCATGTGATTCAGGTTCAACACATTTTATTCCACAATCTATACTAGGGTTTGATCGATACGGGTTTTTCAAGGCTGGTACCGATACTGATATTTTTGGATTGAAGCCGCCGATCGCTGATATTCTGTGCCAAATATTCCCTGTCTTTAAATTTGACCAAATTCCAACATTCATGCCAAAAAAACATTCAGTGTTTCCCCCTGAGTTTCATTCTTGTCAGGGTGGAAAAGCCTCTCAAAGAGTTTCTCTTAGAAGATGGGACATAAAAACGCTGGATTGAAACTCCAAACGTCTCAGTAGAATCCATTCAGGTTCAGATCTTCCCATACCGGTGTAGTATTGATCAATTCTACAATAAATCTGTAATCAATCAAGCTGCATCACATCCATCATATCAGAGGTTGACCAGACCCCTTCTCACCTCTTGGCCAGCAGCTGCGATCGCGTCCCGGACGGAGAGACGAGGGTGATCTCCAGGTCTCCTCGCCGCGGGTGGATGATCAGGACCTTCACCACCACGTGCTCCAGGTAAGCCACGCGCTGCTCCGCTTGTTCCAAGCACCCAGAGGTGCTGATGTTGCTGTTCAGGCTTTGGTCTGCACGGATGTACCTGGCAGCAGAGAAAGACGCGTTCATGGGTTACATTTTTTGGGGAGAATACGAGACACATTTTTGGCGAAGTTTAAACTCCGTAACTATTATAATCAGACACAATATAATTAACACAGTGAATAAAGTTGTTAATGATGTTAAACACAGTGAATAAAGGGAGTTAACGATGTAAGATTACATTTAATTTTCTGATGTTTGATGATTATATTGTAATATTAGTTTCTCCACTTCTGATGGCTTGTAATCTGTTTGTAATGTAAAAGTAAAGAGTTATTTTTCAGAGCATGTTTGTGAGTGTGCACATTCTTCTTTCTATGTGATATGATACATATCGTAATAAACTGTGCAAAAATAAAAAAGTTCCATAAAGCG
Source organism: Gephyroberyx darwinii (assembly GCA_900660455.1). Classification (NCBI taxonomy): domain Eukaryota; kingdom Metazoa; phylum Chordata; class Actinopteri; order Trachichthyiformes; family Trachichthyidae; genus Gephyroberyx; species Gephyroberyx darwinii. Next base: position 34,936 of record CABFOQ010032008.1, read on the forward strand.
AAGATGCTTTAAAAAATAATAAAATGAAAGATTTCTAAATATCAAAACTATAAATAGCAGTAATGTAAAACACTAATGCAGAAAAAAAATAAGCACCTCAGATCAAATGTATATTAAAAACCTAGGTTACCACAATACTGTATATATGTTCTCCATGTTACATATATTCTATGGCAGGTTTGCTCTACTTTTCTACACGTTTGGCTGTTATTGTTTCCTCTAGTTTGTTTTCTCTGAGTTTCTAAGTCCTCAACAGATGGATGTAATGATTTCTAGACAAGACAGAAGTTCAGTCTCGGCCAAAACACCCATCTTGGCATATGCGCGCGACTATATTACACACACACACACACACGCACGCACACACACACACACACACACAGACACGCAGACGCACAGCAACAGAGCATGATGCAGCAACTGGGTCACTGAGAACTCGGGTCGTCTCTCTCATGAACATACTGACGGGATATTTTTCCACTCCTCAATTGGACAGGCCGGATAAGCATAGCCAATCGATTCACTCCCGCTCCAGGCTAATGAAAATCAAACCAGGGCTGTGAGTGTGTGTGTGTGTGTGAGAGTGTGTGTCTGCATGGTCTCCAACATACTATGTTGGCTCCAATAATGGATCCAGTTGGGGTACACATGGTCACCTTATTGATAGCCAATATACAGTATTAACACGTTTCTTACTTCAAGGCAGTTTCTGTGTCAGTGTGCTATTTTTATTTTTTAATAATATCAATGATTTCTATTAATTTAAGACTTTTAAGGCAATTAATAAATTAGGAACCGTTAATTACAAAGCAAAGGTGTCATTTCAAATAATGACACTTCCTTTATATATGCTGTAAATTCATATAATTGTTTCATTCCACCTATTTAACACTGCAAATATATACTGCTCATATATACTATATACTCATGTCACATACTTTCTGCATTCCTTTCCTCTTCGTCTCAGTTTTCCTGCTATCATGCTGTAACTTCCTGCCGCAGTTTTCATTCATCCATTTCTACTTTCTGGGGTCGGTCTGGCATGTTTACACATCCCCCATTTGCTTTATCTTTGTTTATCCTCTATTTCTCTGTTTATATTCTATTTTTCTTTCCTGTATTCTATTACTGTTTCCTGCTGTGTATGACCCAGTTTGCCCACAGGCATCATTACAACTTCGTCTTATCTCGTACCGCTGCGAGGCGCATTTCAGCAGTTCATCTAAAAGGCTCGTTGGATTTGAATGGTTTTGCTGCTGGGAACAAAAGCCCATCAAACTATTGTAGTCACGATTCAGCGCGTATTAAAATCTTTTGTCATCTTTTGTTTTGGAGTCATACCGTCACGGCCAACGTGTACGGGAATCCCACTGAAAAGGAAGCAGATTACCAACGGGGACGTTAGATGATCCTCCAACACTTATCGATCTCCTCAGCCAAACAGCCTTCTGGTTTTATTGCTGCTGTTCTGTTGTGCTCGGAGCCAGATACACCGCAAACTCTTAATCACATAACAGATCATCTCTCTTGCCTCCACACAGAGGACTGTAACTGTCTCTGAGATGCCATTAAGCCTCAACATCCACTCTAGTGACGGTAGCGAGAGGAGACGCTCCGTCAACTCGCGCTCGCAAAGTGTGTTAAGGGGCCTTGTCTTAAAACACCACACAGCTGCCGAGCAAAGAACTTTTTTGTGTGTGTCCACTGCAAAAACCACTCCATCTTATCATGCCGTTCTAAGTACATTATAAAGCATTTGTCTATGGAGCCATTCCAGAAAAACCCCAAAATATGTTGCCCTCTTCCTGGCAATATAAAGACAAATGACATCCCACAAAAAACCCCATTAAATGCAGAGTTGCTTTGTGTTTGTCGTTACTAACATCTGGGTCAGGTTTCAGCAACTATTTGCCCGGTATCTGGGCTCTGGGTGGTTGGAAATAGCATCCTGAAGGGGCCGTGAAAACAAACCACTCTCATTATGTTTCTCCCAAAAGCGTCCTTGCCTTTCACCCCCATAGAGAGAGCTGAATCACTTCTTAAAAACCAGGACAGGAAACAAAATCCTTACATATATATATCCTTATATATCCTGTATACGTGCTGTAAATTCACATATTATCCAGTATATACACTGCAAAGTTTATATTCCTTCCATTTTTCTGTGTCTAAGTATCTTCCAGTGTTGTTATTCTGCTCACCCTGTATGCATATATTTTCATATTCATTCAAATGCATTTACTAAATACAGTCTAGTGTCATATTTGATACCCCTATTCTTGTATATCCCATTTTCTTCCTTATTTGCAGCTGCAACAAGCCAATTTACCCACAGAGATCATTGAAGTTTCATCTAATCTGCTCTAATCTAAAAACAACACGCTTACATAAGCAAAACGCACAATAAACAATAATAAAACACTGAATAAAACAATAGCGCTGTCTTTCATCGTACAGCGCCGAGAATCTGTTTCTCCTTTGGGACCGTGTGAGACTGTTAATCCTGCAGCTATAATATCGGGGAATTGCTCGGAGAGATTGTTTACAGATTACAAAGTAAAATGCATGAAACCAGATTTCGAGTCCGGGGGGGAAGAGAAGACGCTTGGCTGAAGATTTAACGGTGCAATAAGTAAGATTGCACAAAATGAGGATTATTTATCTGCGATAGGGTTATTGATCGATACCAATGACCACTTGCCGATTGCTTGGCCAAGTGCTGAGATTCCTGGCCTTCCAAAAGCTCACTTTCCAGCCTGCAGAGAACAACAGTGGAAAAGGTTCAACTTTGATCACGGCCAAGCTCCTTATCCTGTAATGGTGCTGTTTTATTTATTTAATCTCTTTTTTTATTTCTCTCCAGTAACTCTCTTAAAACCCGGACATCACGGTCCGCTTCCTCTCTTTCCTCAAAGAGAAATGTCTATAAATGGCTTCAGCCCATAACACTTAGACATGCTCCAGTTCCTCACAATGACTTCTTGATGAAAATAAATGTTTCATATTGCACGGCGTTGAACGTCAAAATCTTTACAAATATTACACTGAAACGCACGGCTACAGGAGGGAGGGTCAAATCGCCCAATAAGATGATGTGAGGAAATCATTGTTATTTCAGTGACTCGCTACCACGCAGGGCTACTTAACAACAATATGGAAACAGAGCTGGTGTGGGAATGGTGCAAGGAGCCTAACTGGCACAGATCAGGGTCATATTAAATGTTGATGTAAACTACAATGTACACTATGTTAAAAATGTCAATTTAATATTGGATCGATTGCGCAAGAAATGGATTCTTGTGGTTTTGAATCGTCAAGATGATTGGTTGTCTGTTGTACCGCGGCCCCTCGATGTAATGAGATAAAATAAGATGAAACTTTAATGATCCATGTGGGGAAATGGAAGTTGCTGCAGCAGTAATAGAATCCAGCAAAGAAAACTAGAACATAAACAAGAATATAACAAAATGGGAGGGGAGGGGTGGTACAGGATGAACCCCATTTAGGTTGAGGTCTATGTTAACACCATAGTAGTATACACGTACAATGTGATGCCAAGTGACAGGATAGGATTTTGAAAAGGAAGATAAAACATAAAAGGAAAACATGAAAAGAAAGATCAAACAAGCCTCCTTAGAGAATGTGGGTTTCAGTATACATGATTTTCCTGTTTTATTGTGCTGCGCGGTGCAGGTTAGGGAGGTTATTTGATGCCTTGATATTTCTCAAAGTAGAACACATCTACTGTGGATAAGAAAGTCTGTGCAAAACAAGACTACGGGTTGGAAATTGACTTTTGAAAGCCGTTCGTATTGGAGTCACTGGTATCGATCAATAACCCTATCCACCCCAGCAGATTTATTATGGTCATTTTGTGCCACGGGGCGGTAAAAATGTCCCGATATACCTAACACAACCAACAACACTACAACATGTTTAGTCTGAATGTATGAATGAGTGCGGGTTTCAAATTAACAGCGGTAGAAGATACCAGGGCAATGCGAAATGTGAATAATATGAAAAACGTACCAGAAATATGAAATAAATGCAAGGCAGGTGATAAAAATATACGGTAACCGAGATGCTTTTCCAACCAATCATGTGATTGCTATGCTTGACCAATCACAGCAGGGGGGGGTCAACCAATGCAGTGATTTGTTTTCTCCACAAACTTGTTCTTTTCATTTGTACAAACCAGCAGCCCACCTGGTGCTTCGTTCGGACATCAGGGTGCAGGTCCGCTGTGGGGGGACCCTCCTCCACTTCTTAGCCTCCACCACCATGGCCTCTGCATCCACCAGACCAAAGCCGTACAAGTGGCTGACTGAGGGAAAACAAAGTGATTAAAAAGTACACATTTTACACCAAATCCAATATTTAAAAAAAAAAAAATTGATAGTGAGAAATATTGGCAGGAAAGGAACTCTATACCTTTCTGAGAATTTAAGTGTTATCATGGCAATGCAATGCAAATACAATGAAACATTCTTGTATATGACAGCGTGGACATATCTCATGGTTGATTCACTCATGATTTGATTGTAGTTATTTGATACTGCATGCTTGGGTTGACCAAAAATGCTTTTTGAGTCATCTACTTTATGCAATAGAACATTAAAGAAACTGGAACTCTACACCAAAAGCTTTTGATGTTCAGAGGCAATCGTGGCATCACATGGTGATACTGACCCAGTCACAAAGTGCAACATTCTCAAGTTGCTGCAAATGTGTTAGTACCAGAAGTAGATTGTACTGTACCTCTGTGTCCGGCAGCGTTGGTCTTCCAGTCATTGGCTTTCAGGTGGACCGGTCTGGATGTCTTCACCAGAAGATGCTGCACATCTCTCCATGTGAGCAGCAGGCTTCAGAATAAAAGGAAGCACGAGGATGATATTGGTGTTGATGTTCACATTACTTAACCACTAAGATGACCAATGGGATCTACCAATAACTCCTTTAACATACTGTATGCTTAGCATGCAGATCCGGACGGAGCTGAGGTAGAGGTAAATGACCCAGCATTAATGCTAATCGCAGTTTGTTACGCGAAGGGAGAATTTTGTCAGAAGTGTGTTTCTTATGGAAGCAGGGTTAGAGCAGGTCTTCAAACCGCTTGCTACCGTGTCATTCACCAGTTCAAAGACTTGAAGAGAAACCGCTCTACTTAGCCGCGAGGGTAATGAAACACATAATGACCATATTATATTCTATTACCCCTGAGAGAAGTCTCAGAAGCACCAAAAAACTTTTTAAAAAAGGTTTATGAAGTAGTGTCTAAAGATAGAAGAGAACCTAAAGTAGCATTCAAGACTCAAGTAGAAAGTAGAAAGTTCATTTTTTCAAACTTTCAGAAGCAAGAAAGTGGGGAAATATGCTGAATTCTCAGAGGACGGAGAATTGTCTTTGAAGGAACTGCATTTAAGTCAGTGTCACTTAATCTTATCCATTTCAGACTGCACATGAGGGCCTAAATCATTCATGTGCTCTCGGTAATGGAGATCATTATGTACAACGCTTAACTTTCCTTCAACTTCCTCCCAAACACATTTCATAATTTAATTAAGCAGTTAGACAACCAGACGTGATGTTTCAGGCTGCAGAAACAGGATGTCTAAACAGAAGAAGGGGAAGTAGACATCAGGAGAGGCAGAAGACAGACGATGAGGGAGAAGGGGATAAAGGGATGAGGGAGTAAACACCAAGACAACAAGAAGGCAACTGACTTGGCCTCCAGAGCAAGAGCGATGACCCCGGCCACCATCGGAGCAGAGACGGAGGTTCCCGTGTGACCATCAGTGCAGCGATGCCGGAGATCAGTGGTTACCTGCAGGGAAGTTCAGACAGTTTTGTTTCCATATGATGGATATGATGCATTTTGTTTGGTTACGGGTTTATTTATTGTGTATTGATCAATTCCTAATATCATCATCATTATTATTTTCTCTCCTATTTGGTCCAATAACTCGGCTGTTAATTTGTAACTTTTTTCTATTTTGGCACATAGAAACTTCAGCCGATGTGTAACCGGGACAAAAGAAATGGCATTATTTGTCCTTTAGGGGGCACTACAATGATATTTCTTGCTATTGCCACCCCACTTGACCTAAACTCTTGAAACATGCATTGAAAGATGCATCTCCTCATGCAACAAATTTACATTTTCTAGCCATTTTGAATTGAATCTTCTTCTCGTGAACCTAAAAATCAGAATGACATGAAATTTAGTACATGTAGTCCTTGAACATACCTTAACTTAAAACTAAAGCTAAGAGATCAGCCCCAAAATGGTCAAAATAAGTTCCCCTCTGAATGTTATACCATCAGTTGATATTTTCTAATATGAAGAAATTATATAATTTACAACTTTGGCCACCATGTTGATTTTTTCTACAAAACTTCAAAAGGCTTCTTCTTGTGAACTGTTGGTCCCAATGATCTAAAATTTGACAGCTGTATTCATTGGACATGCCTTTGCTGAGTCTGTGAAAAGCTCAGTGATTGTCGAAAGATGGAAGAAGTCTCCTGTACTGTGCTCAATAACTTGGTCATACATACATCGGTAACTTTTTGTCAACTTGCCACAAGTAATGTGCATAAAAGAAACACCATAATTCTCCATTAGGGGGCGCTGTAATGAGGTGTCATACTTCCACCTTTGCTATTCCTACCACATTTCACCTCAACACCTGAAACTTGGAACATACATGCAACTTCCTGCTGAACAAATCTCCCAATAAGACAGAAATTCTATTATAGGGGCTATATTCAGAAATCCTCTCATGAACCAAAAGTTGGAATGACATCAAATTTGGTAGGTGTGGTTCTTCTACATGCCTGCACGCTGTAACTTTCTCAGGTACACTGGCTGTAAAGTTTTTTCCGAGCACAGGAAGTGACAAATTGAAATTTACGCGCTGAACGCACACAGCTCCGAAACAGCAGTAAGCGGGCTAGCGCCTCGGCTATCGCTACAGAAAGCTAAATGTCCCTCGAGCAAAGGTGACTGAAGCTGCTATGAAAAGATTTTCTTCACCACCCCAACAAACCACTAAGAAGAAGAAATGTAGGTCCAAGAAAAATATGAGAGAAATACGATTTCTGGGTAGTGAAGTCTTCAAAAATGCAAACAGTTACCTCTCGCTGCCACTTGGGGCCGCCAATGATTAAATTACTAAACGTTACATAGTGCAGGTTTAACCTAGTTTGCCAAAATACGAAACAAAATTTTCTAAAATCTTTACCCATAAATGCCAGTTTACTGTAAATTCACCCCCGACTGTCATATCACCATTACACTGTACACATTAGTCAAAACCATAACAGAGAAAAGTTTCACCAAGTTTGAAAAACGAAGAAATTATTGTCATTGTCCACATCTTGTCCTCATATAGTGGACCCCGGGGCATTGCTTCCATGCAGCTATATCTATTATTATTATTAGTAGTAGTAGTAGTAGTAATAGTAGCGGTGGTGGCTATCGGCATCTTCCAGCTAAAAAATAGCAGCATCAGGATCAGCCATCAAAAATGAACATTACTATCTTTCTATTAGTTTCAGTGGAGAGTTTTAGTGTCCAATTGTCTAAATGCTGTTTCAGAGCCTTTTCCACAATTCTGGGGGAAACACTGAAAACTAAAATTTCATGGGATAAAAGCAGTCAAATTTAAGGATATTGAATATAAGCACAAAATATTGGCTATCGGCAGTTTTAATCCAAAAATATTGGGATTGGGCCTTCAAAAACCCATATCAGTCAAACCCTACACGTTTTTAGAATGGTTGGCCCCAGACGAGTCTCGGCCCTAACTATAGGGTTATCAATTAAACTAAGCCAAAAACACACACATTCCACCCTTTGCTGCAAATCACTGATACGGTTGGCATTTTTGTTTCTATCTATCTTAGGAAAGGTCTCTCAGTTCAGGGGGCCTTCAGCTAGAGAGGCTAGAAAATAGAGAAGGTCTGTTATTTGTATGCAGGAGCTCATAACTACTGCTTGTTAAATTACATGACAGATGGGAGAAGAAGGGCGGCGAGACCCTCCGTGTGGTAAACCCCTCCGCCAGCCAAACCTGCCTGCTAGCCCACCATCACCAGGGAGCTCGCCCCGCTACACTCTGTAAATATTATGCTTTGGCTTGTGTAAAAGTAACCAGAGACAAACACAGCGTAGGCCTGGGCCGCAGACATGACAGGACACGGGGAGGAGGAGAAGCCCGGACAGGACCCGACTCTTGACTTCTCACACTGGGTCTTTAGCCGGACTGACCGCTGCATCAGTACCTGTCTGTCTGTCTGTCTGTCTGTCTGTCTGTCTGGCAGTCCGTTGTGAATCTAAGTCGCTATTTCTCTCCTCCCGGGTCATCCCTCTTTCTCCTGGCCCTTCTATCCTCTCCCCACACGACGTGAGAAACAAGCCGCAGTCTCTGAGCAAACACAACCTCCGCCGATCTTGGGCCTCTTTTCTCACACACACACACACACACACACACACA
>CABFOQ010032010.1:8371-33181 GCA_900660455.1 Gephyroberyx darwinii
AAAAATGCATGTGTGTGGGGTGATATATGTGTGTGTATCTAGTCAGGGATGTGCAGAAGATTAGTTTCATTGCATGAAAAATGTATGTGACAATAAAGGAATCTTAATCTTAATCTTAATCCCCGGGCGCCTACGAAAGAGGGCTGCCCACTGCTCCTGGCTGCCCCTGGAGGACGGTCGGCTGGGATGGGTTAAATGCAGAACAAGAGTTCATTTGGACACCCTACCTGCATGTGTGTTCCCCCTGCATGTGTTGTGTTGTGTGTTAGTGCATGCGTGCCTGCGTGCACCCAAATGTAATAAATGGATCTTATCTTATCTTATCTTAACACAAACAATTGTAATTACAGTTGTTCTGAAGCATATATTTCCTATGTTTCAAACTGTGAAAATACTCTGTTAAAGTGTTTTTGTTCAAATGTAGCCTCCACTCTTTTGTGTGTGTGTGTGTGTGTGTGGGCTGATGTTTGCTTGTTCTACAGGCTCATACATTGGCTAAAAGTAAGCAGTTCTGCCTCTCTCACCACAGACATAGATACAGAGCAGCTGGTGTTTGGGCTGTCGGTTGTTGATTTAGTCATTGCTATTTATCACATGATGGCAGAGCAGCAGGGGGAAACTCAATATCTGATTCATCCGATTTTACTGTCTGTTATCTGGAATAGGTATTAACAGATTACATCTAAATGGAGTATGGTAATCTGATTACAACTGATAAGTACTTCATTCAGTACAATTAGCAAAATAACTCACAATGTACTCAGATTTTGTGATTGTACCGGGTGAATTTGTACGACTGTAACAGTGTGAAACAGCATGTGTTAAACTATCAACTATCAAAAATGGCATCCAGGAGAAAAATGGAAAGAGTCTGAGTAGTATTGGGTTATAATTGTAGTTGAAAGTTGTAATTATTTCTTCATATCAGCTAAAGTTGACAGCATTTCAAGCTTTCTGAAGAAAAAGCCTGATACATATCAGTGTGTATAACATTTGTGGGAGGTCGTGGTGGGCAGATATTTTCCAGACTACCGTTGGCTGCAAACATCACATCAGTATTTATTTGTCAAATAAATTAGACACTTCCACTGCTATTTATTGCATTTTTTTATTTTTTTATTAAACATTTTTTTCTGCCTCAAGCAAGTATAAATTGTTTTTGTAATAATGAGGTTATTTTACTGCATACATCATAATTAAAAATCCTTGAATGGAAACCCAGCTGTTGCCTGTTCTCTTCTCATACATGTATAGACCATGAAAGACGATACAGTGTTCATACATGTGAACAATTGGCCACTAGCTAAATTACACTTTTAATTATCAGTCATATGATGCTGTTTGATTCTGCTAATTAGGTTTCCTTCTCTTGTCTCGGCCTCTCACATATTTCATTTAAAACATGTATGATGTTATTTTGCCTCAAAATAGACCTGCAGTTTCAGAAACCTCACAAAAAACAACCTTATATTGATCCAGAACAAAAGCATGTTCAGAGTAGACACTTCAAGATGGTTTGATATGTCTCTATATTATATAGAGTTACGGTTAGACCATTCAGCTGCCACGTTTCACCTTTAACTGTTTGTGGATCCAGCAAAGTGCCTTATCTCACCCAGCACTTTAAAAGAAACCTTCTTAAATGGCAAATTTAGGAGGGCAAACTTATCGCAAAGCATCAACAACATTACACACTCTACTACACTTGGATGGAAAGGTCATTCCAATCCACTCCACTCCACAATAGCCAGGACGCGCAGGTTGCTGAAAGTCAGAAACTGCTTCAGAAAGAAAACACTTCAACAAACCTTGAGAGGCTCTGAAGCCGTATTTCACTTCTCTGTTTCTTCTTACTTTCTCTTTTTCTTATTTGTTACTTAGCCTCTCTTTTGTTACTTTCACTTTCAGTATTCCTACCCCTCTGCTCTCTTTCTTTGTTTGTCGTTATTTTTGTTTGTTTGTTTCTTTCCTTGTCTCTCACTCTCCCTGTTTCTCTGTCACACTCTCTCAACCTTTGTTTCTCTCTCTCTTTAATTCTTAAAAACGTAATCTCCCCACTTCACCTGGCCTCATATCCACCTCTGTGCCTGCCTGATTGCATGCATACACACACATAAATACACAGATAAAAACATAGACACACATGTATGTATACACACACACACACACACGCATACTCCCTAACTTTCCCATTCATTCTCTATTCAGTCTTGCAGACAAACACAAAGAATCAGATTGTGTGTGTGTGTGTGTGTGTGTGTGTGTGTGCGTGTGTGATAGACAGCTATCTCAGCAGGTGGTGTGTCTATTTGCCACAGTCTGGTGAGCGTATGGTGCACTCAGTACACAACCACAACATACAACAAAAACGCACGTGTCACTTTGCAAAAACGTGAACCAAAATTGGAGACACTTGTCACAGCGGGAGACGTCCTCAACATTCAATTAGCGACTTTGTAACCATCACTTGTAGAAAAGTAGCTCTTGAGTGCGCAACAGAAATTGTTTTTGCTGTCACCTCTGTCTTTCACAAAAAAGGACATGTGACTGTAATGAGGTGTACTCATATGGTGGATGGGATGTCTGCAAAATGTGTCATAATGATGTAAACATGTTCACAGCACAACCACAACCAACTAAATAAATCAATCACTGGTTGCGCTGCGAAGTTATTTCCCAATCTTCTTTCACATTTGTCTTAACATTCACAAAAAATGTGAGAGAAATGTTGTGTCATCAACTGAAATCACAAACTACAAATGCAGAAAAACAAGTTTCACTCATGAACAGCAATCCATGTTTTTTTCCCACAAAGATACCAGCCCGCTGCTTTTATGTCGTTCTCGCACTCAGCCATATTTTGTCGGTCCATCTTTCCCTCTGTCTCTCTAATAGTGGCACCACTCTAGTGAATGTGTCTAAATTACCACACCACACTCATCCCACAATTCAAAGTGTCTGCACATCCACTTTTTTGACAGTTCACGCAGAGAGGAAGAGGCAGCATAAAGATGCATGGGGGGGGTGTATGTGTGTGATGTATTGTGGGATTGGCATATCGACCTATCTTTATTCAGCCCTTATGTATCCAAGGAAGGTTGACTGTGCGTTCATATGTTTTCAGCCACTTCTTGCTTCACACGTTAAAGAAAAAATCCACCTAAAACACTTTAACATTGCTAAAACATCTGTTGGCGACGTACCTCACACTCCTGGGTACATTTTGTTGTTGAAATATTTTTCTTTTTCCTGTGGTTAAGTGGCCAAATGTGCTTGATATGACGCCGCGTCAATATTTCCAGCGCAGCCACAATGGAGCTTAATAGCAGAACAATTTTCAATGATCTAAAACATTGATGTTAAATATGAGGTTGCGGTGTCGGTCCGTCAGAATCACAGAACAAGGGCTTCTTTCTAGACTCACCATTTTGCACCAGCATTCAACAATTATACAGGGAGAAATCCATTGTAGCAGAGGAAGACATATCAGACAGTAGCTTTAATAGACCAGAATGCAATGCAGCCACAAGACATGCTGTGTTTTTAGTACGAGATGTGATGTGATGGCTTCGTCTCGACTGGAAAAACTCGCTCTCTTGCCGTTACTATCGCTATCACTATGGTTATTGCTCTCTCCACCTCCACATAAAACTACAGGGTTTTATGTGTAGGTGGCGGCTTTCTAGGGGGTTTTAGGAAATCACTAACTGAGGTAGAAGTAGCAGGCGAAATGGAAAAAGGTAAATTGCAACACTTCTGCCCAGTGCCCACTGTGCAGCTCCACTCCAAGGGGTTAAGCATCTTGCTCAATGGCAGATTTCTATTCTTCCTCAATAACATCACTTCCTTATCAGTGCTAGTACCAATATGTTTTGTGTTAGAGCTCTCTCACAGAGTTAAAGAATAAACTATGGGAAAGATGTTTTGCTGTGACGAGGACTTGTATAGTCCAGAGGGGACGATTTAATTGAAGCATGTGAACATTTTTAAAGAAGGATTTGGGGTTTTTACAGAAATGGTAGAATTGGGTTGTTTCACGGAGGCTCATGCCTGCATTTATAGATTTTATGCAGGATAATACAGGACGGGGGACCGCTACAATATGTGCCACTGTAATATAATATCAAAATGTTTCCTGATACAGTGATAGAAGATATAAAACACTATTTACAGTACTTAGTTGTCTTTTCTTACGGGCAACACAACGCTACCCTCATCAGTTCTGTGTGTGTGTGTGTGTGTGTGTGTGTGTAGCTCGTCCATCATGTTAAGAGGCTATTTCTATGGATCCAGCCTAGCTGCGGCACCATGTCTAACCCTAATCACCCTCTGTCTCTGGCTGTCTGTCTCCGACTGTCGCCCTCTCTCTATCTCTCCCCTCCCCTGTTTCATTTCCTCTCTCTGTCCCCTTCCCTCTCTTTACCTCCCACTGTCTCCCTCTCTCACATTGTGGCACCAGTCTAGTGAATGTGTCTCTGTCTAAATTACCACACCAACATTACCTTGTCCAGAGCCCTGCTAACCAGCCCTATTTCAGTAACTCAACCCTACCATCAGTTGTGAAAAGTGCTGTGAGAACAGAGCCAAAGTCATTAGGTCGGATGTACTGTATCCCTCCAACAGCAGCCCAATCCAACCCCAAACAGTCATTAAGGCCTCAGCTCTGTCATTAGCCAGGTCGTCCAATGTTATTAATCTCAGGGGAGTCTTAAAAAGCCTTTTACTGAGAGAGAGTCCGCTGGTAACTGCCAGTGTTTAGACGGTAAGAAGTTTGAATGTCCGTATATCCTGGCCAGTGACGTAGTGGTGAATTAAAAGGTGGATAAACTTTCAGAAATAGGCGCCCATTTGTGCTTTTCCCCCTAAAAGACATTATCTTCAAATAGTGTACATTAGCTTGATGCTACATACTGTGATGTGGACTATGAATTTACCTGATTCAGATTCAAGTCAGGTTGAAAAAGGTGATTAAACTAACATTAAGGTGGGTTTACCTTTCACTACATACATACTGAACCAGGTTTGAACATGCATATACGTGTGTGTGTGTGTGTGAGTGAGAGAGAGAGAGAGTCACCTATGTACACACTTCGCTAAGCAATTAACCATTAAACAGCTTGTCAGCATTTAGCTTTTCCTGCTCGAACCCATGGGTATCCCTCGCTGTATGCTAGCTTTCCTGTGTAGCTCACCATTCTCCACTAGGAAACGGTGCAGGAATGTGATGAGACCGGTGAAACATCAGCTAACTGCCTTCCAAACTGCTGTTTCTCATATTTACTCCTCCTTCCTCTCTTCCCTGCTCCTCTGTTTTCCTCTCCTCCTCCCCCCATATGCCTCTTTCTTTAGATGTGGATGTTTCACAAGCTCAACTCAAGGTTTTCCCCCTACTTGAAGAAATCAGTGTGATGAGATTGATATGACAACTGCTAGTTGACGAGGTCAGGACTTGTTTTTCTGTGACGTTGGATAACAACAAGCTACACTCAACATTTCCCCCACTTGAACGAAATCAACTTTGTAATGTGATGTGATTTGGAGTGACAACGGCTGTCTTCTCTCTAAACATCCTCATCCCCCCCTCCCTTACTATTCCTCTCCTCTGCTCCTGAATATTTTTAGGGTCCTGGAGAAACGTTTTGTCTCCCATTTACCCTCTTTGTTCGTCTGTAATTACCAGCTGACACTGTTTCCTACAAGTGGAAGATGTTTCATGACGCCGAGATCAAGCCAAATCATTGACAATGCTTTTGTGAAATGTCTGTAAAACGTTTTTCTTTTGCATTGCAGGTCAGAAAGCTTTGTCATAGGGGCAAGTGACTGATGTCTTTTATCAACCTGCATCAACCGGTCTCTGGCACAGCTTACCTTAGCTTGTAATGTACAGAAATATGAAAGTTTATCGCTTACTCCTAGCTTACTCCTTCTATTATCCCAATAGAAGGAGTAAGCTAGCTAGCTAGCAGAGATCCAACAGAAGTGTCTCGTGAAGAGGTAATACTGTATATCACAACGCAAAATAATACTACTTTAAGTTTTTAACAGTCAGAAATCTCCTGGTGAAGTAATAGTTGAGTTACTGGTATTGATCAACAACCCAGGTATTAAGGTAATGATACACAGGGCAATATGTTGGCATATCATTTTGCTTTAGTTACTGTACATTTGGACTTCTTGTTGCCAGGAAACATTTCAGTAGATTTTGACCCTGTGCCTTACTTTTGTCCCTGTTTCAAAGAGTGTTACCCATCTACATTGCCCAGAATAGCAACCGTCACCCTTAAGCAAAACACGACCAACTTCTCTTCTCTTGTCATCTCTTCTCTCCCACCTCCACTCCCCTTCCTTCTCGCTCCTTTCCTCTCTTCTCCTCTCACAGGTCAGGTCAGGATTTGTTGGCGAGTTGTTTCCCCGACAGAGAGTTGTGTCCAAAAGTTTTCTTAACTCCAGGATTTCTCCACAAAGTCAACAATGGATCGAAATGGTCTGTGGAGCACTGATAGGCCAATTGGTAAAAGTAAATACTCCTCTTCTTTTCTCTTCTTCTCTCTTTTCCTCTCATCTCTTCTATGTGTCCTCTCCTTGCCTCTCTTTTGTTTGCATTTAACTTTGCACAACAAGGAGCTGCATTCAAGATTTCTCCATTTCAACTAAATCAACAATGGAAACAGATGGGCTGTGAAGTGATGTTACTCCTATAAAGGGTAAAAGAAATCTTCCCTTCTCTTCTCTCCATTCTCCTCTCCCTCCTCTTCTCCTCTCCTATCAGTTAAGAATTGTTTGCATTTTACTTTGCACAACAATGAAGTACACTCAAGCCAATAAGCTGCATTCCTTCATTTCTCCATTTCAGCTAAATCAAAAGTATTCAGATGGACTGAAAACGATGTGAAACCAACTGGAAAAAAAAGTAAACATTTTCTTCTCTGGTCTCGTCTCTCCCCTCGCCTCGCCTCCTCTCCTCTGAATATGCAGTTAGATTTGTTGACATGTTGGTTGCACATAAACAGATTGATATAACATCAACTGCAGAACGGGAATATGAACACAATCAGAAACGTCAGCACATAGTGTCAACACATGGAAGAGATCTCACTCTGTTTGTGTGTGTTTGTTGTTGGGTGAGTTTTCCAGTGCAGAGCGTGATGAACCAGAATGGCTTAGAAACACCCATAGAAGAACAGGAGAGAAGAGAAAGAGGTGTATTTCTGAGGCAGGAGCAAGAAAGAGGAGAATGAGTAGTAAAATAAAGGATTTATTAACCTTAATAAAGCATTTTTCACACTTTAGATCCGGTACCTGCAAATAACTGTGCATAATAAAGTATGTATTAATCTTAATAAAACAACAAAAAAAAGCTGAGCAAAGGTTTAACAATGACAATAGGTAAGTTAGTTAAACTCAATAAATGTGTAATGCATATAGAATCATATAATAAATCATATAAAATATAAGAAAATCATAAGGCTTTATTAACGTTCTTAAGCTATCTATAAACTGTTAACAAGTTTCTTATAACTGCTTATAAATGTCTTATAATCTAACAATAGACATGTTTATGATGCTATTATTAACAATTATACAGACTTATTAACACATAATAATGTTAATAAGCATCTTATCAGGGCCTTATTACCTATTAATTAATGCTTATTACAAGGACCTTAATATAAAGTGTTACCAACTAGTTGATGATACTGGTAACTGTGCTTAATGACAGAATGACATTGAGACACTGATAGATTAAGTGGTGCGAAAACTGTAACCCAAAAATAGTATAAAAGGAGGATGGTGATGCTCGGAGAGAGATCCACCAGACCACAGACCTCTGATCCACCTGCAGCTCATCTCCTCCTAGAAGAAACCACAAGGTATTTGTAACGTAATACGTGCACTTACCTGCTTTAGAATAAAACCAAGAAGGAGCAGCCGACTATCACGACTCTCTTCTGCAAGAAAGTTAATTGTTTCTGTTTTTTCTTTCTATGTGAATAAACTTAGGCCTTCTCTCTCTGAAAGGGGAGGAAGAGGTCTAGGTACTTACTAACCCACAGAAACAGTACCTGTCTTCTTACAAGCCTTAGGGGGAAGTATCTGGCCCTTTTAAATACGTCTCTAGGGAGTATAATAAGTTTAAAGTGATCCTCGGTAATAGAAGTCACAGTGAAAACCGCCTGCGACGCTTCGTGACGAACTCCCGGTACTTTGCTGAGATTTCCTACCAAGTGGTTATGTGTCTAGGTTGTAAGTCACTAGGGTAATAGAGGTCTCGTTCGCTCCAGGTCGCCTCCCGTAATTCCCCACTGACTAGGGTAGGTTGACAGAAAAAGTGGTAAAAACATCAGCGTATGTGTTGGTATAGAGCGTGTGTGTGTCTGCTCTTAGGGCATGTCTTGTCCAAACATCAGAACGATCCTCACAGATAGAAATACATTTTAGCCTCTAAAAATTAGAAGCGGTCGAGGAATTCCCCAAGCAGTTGACAGAATTATTGATTTGCATGATTTTGCTGCTATAAAATAGTTTCTTCTAGAAAAAAGGCTCTTGACCTATGTGTGTGTATGTGTTTGTATATGTGAGTGTGAGTGAGCGAGAGAGAGCAGCGTACAGTAATGTGAATCAGCTGTAGATGGTTGCTTCAACACACCATTTTCATTGCTAACAACTGCATAAATATGTGTGTGTGTGTTTTCTCGTGTTTCTATGTGTGTGTGTGTGTGCGTACCAAATCGCACCAATCTCGCACATATAAAACAATGATTCAGCTGTTAAAAAGTGAGTATCACAGCATTTACCACTGACTAAAACGTCTCTTTTTTCCCAGGCAGTTTTACAGTTGCATCCCTTTGCATGGTGTTGTTGTTGTTAGGCAGCAGTTTGATATTCGACGGCTTTGGTTAGCTTGCTGCAATAAAAGAGTTCGCTCCATAATAACATAAGCTGCATCTTGTTCCAGGAGAGACAGTTTTTGTTTTCGTCTCAGTAAAATGTGCTAAAGTAGCCTGGAGTATATGATGCAATATCATAAAAAGAAATGATACAATACCATAAAACTTTATAGGTCCATTTTGGAAATGGACAATCGTCATTTTATATGGCAAAGAACACAGCAATCCAACTATTTAAAGGGAAACTCCATTCTGAGATAGTTTTCACACATAGAAGCAGCAAAATCCCCCATCCTGCATGTAACCTGCAATTATCCTCCACTAAAAAGAAAAACACTTTATTGGTCCACACATTGTTTTTTTGTGTCACACACACACAGCATGCTAGTCCTGCCACAGCCGCTGCAGCGTATTCCCTCTCAATGCTCTTCAGAATGAACTGGATGGGTTTAATGTAACACAAACATATTTCCAACTGCAACTTGCCAGACTTTTCTGTGCACCTTCTGATGGCTTTATAAAATGTAAAAACGTTTTCTTAACAGCAGCAGTGCAGCAACAATACAGTAAAATGTTCAACTTCTTCAATGATTACACTGAGTTAGATTACAAGCAGCTAATAAGATACAATTGTCTTACAATATATAATCATCAGATGAACATAATCAGACAAATCACCAGAAATGTACATTCAACCCTCACAAATGTTTGCACATTGTATTTATCATGCTCTGAATATAACAATCATCATGCACTCACAATGTGCTTATGATGCTTTATAACACCTTATGAGGACCTTACCTTTCATTCCAAAATTTCATTCCAAGGTTTTCAGATAAAAAACATTTTACCTGATGTTCACTGCTCAGTACTACAAAAATACTACCAAAGATAGCTTATAAGATCACCAACAGTCAATAGTGACTTTTACTTTCATGCCAGTGATCCTTTTGTCAGGGTCAATGTCGCATTTTTTCCAAAGGACTGAAACTCTTTGAATCTTTCATTTCATTGCTATAATTTTGGACTGTAGTCTAGAAATCTCCCAAAGCTACTAACTCTAATCTGTCATCAAGACACACAACCTGAGGCTGACAATGTATAGAAGTGTATGAACAGAAAATGTAGGTTTATACATCCATATGAGCTTCATTTCAACAGTTTTGAACCAGGAATGTGTAACGCTGTACAAAAAAAAAATCACCCTGGGCACGGTGGCTGTGTCAGCCTCCTGTTCGCTCTCAAAGGAGCAGCTACAGAATTTGTCTTATGATGATATCTTGACACAAAAGAGCCGTGGCACACAAACTAAACCTTTGATTGCACATCACCACAATCTACTGTTTGACCTCCATCTCTGTTTGTCACCTCAGAATTAGATACACTCTGTTCCCCAAATACAATAAAGCTACAGCAATTTGTCCTATTGACATTGGTGTAGATACACCGCACCGTGCAGAGAAAAGGGATAGTGCAAGACATACAATAGACAGTATATAATACATATCGTACATACACATACATTCATCATCCATGCACATTCCATATTATTGCATTCTGTATTATAGCATTTTTCCAGTGTGCCCTGAAGAATTTATATTTACAACACAGATATGAGACCTGAGGCTGAAGAGTGGTAGAGTGTGCAAAGAGTGGAGTGTTACACGGTTGTGCAGACATAATAGACTGGTTCAAGATGGGAAAATACTGTCTGGGTATAATGCATAGCATGATATGTTTTCATACGTGGTACATTTGTTTGTGTATTACTCTGAGCAGAGTGGTTCAAGATGTTCAGGATTTATGTGATTCATGGGTTTGATAGACAGACAGACAGACAGACAGACAGATAGATATATAGAGACTAGTCCTATTTCAGCACCAATGAAACTGCAGAAAATCACATCTGATTTTAATACTTTTTAATACACTTAAAATCTTCATCTGCAATCTGAAGTTGATTGAAACCAAACAGCCTATTTTAGCACACACACACACACACACACACACACACACACAAAGAAAGAAAGAAACTCTAATTAAAAGAAAGGACGTGAAAGTGAAGTGTGAAGTTTAGTCTGAATAAGTGTGAGTGTTTTGGTGGTTTCAGTCACCAACCAACTTCCCGCTTCATCCCATATATATTCTGTCCTGCATTTCACAGAAGGAAAACAAACGTCTAGGACTCTCTGTTGTCTGTTTTGCAGCTGTCACAAATCTCCCAGCATCCACAGCTGCCGCCATCATAAAGATCCACTGGAGAATTAGCTTTGAGGAAATAAGGACTAAATATATACATAACAGCCTGGATAGAAAAACAGAGATATCGAATCAAAAGATTTGTGGTGCGGGAGGAGCTGCACTGTATAGTGGCTGTAATAATACCTCTTTAGAGTAGCAAGTAGCAGCTTCGGCAATCTGTCGTCAAATGGTTTAGGAGATAACAGATTTTTACCCAAGGTCTAAAGAAGTAACAAGATTTGTTGCTAGTCACTGATTGAGAAAATCTAGCTACAAATGTGTCACCTGAAGGCCCTCTATTTGTACCCAGCCTTCATGGAGTCTCGATGGTGAAACCTCTCCCCGGAAGCGTCGTGGAGGTGCTGCTGCTGCTGAGCTCTACATTAGTCTCTCTTTGTCTGGCTGAGCGGGTCCTTATATAACCCAACCATGGGCTGAAAACTATCAGAGCCCTGCAATATGTGGATTTAACATGCAAACACACACCCACACATGCACCCGCTCTGACACACACACACGTACGCTCACGTGCACAATTACACAGACATGCACTGACAGACGCTACGCAGGAAACATGTGCAAGGATTGGGTAAATGTAGCAGAACATTTAAACTGGTAGACGGCTAAGCCTATTAGGTAGGGGATGAGAGAGAGAGAGAGAAGGAGCGAGAGAGACAGGCAGAAATGTAGACAGACAGAGACAGACAGACAGATGGCAAGAGGAGGGCGATACATGAAAAGAAAGACAGCTGGGGAATAGCGAAGCGAGAGAAGGATGAAAAAAAAAAACGACAGCCGTCAATCACTCTCGCTCTGTCTGCAGAGAAGGATTGAAATTCTGATCAGATCCCAAAACACACACCTGAATAAAGAGAGGGAGACAAGGAGTACTGTGTGTGTGCACGTGTGCAACACAGTGTGTATTTGTGTACCTGTGTGTGCCTGTGTCCTATAAGCATGTGTGTATTTTTTGTGTATGTGTGCACGTTTGTGTGTATGTGTGAGCATGCATGCTCACTCTTTATGTGTTTGTTTGAGAGAGAGAAATATTTTGTGTCTGTGCATGTGTGTCTGTGTAAGAGTGTGTGTATGTGTGTGTGTAAGAGTGTGTGTGTGTATGCTCACACACACACTCTTACACAGACACACATGCACAGACACAAAATATTTCTCTCTTTATTTCTCTCTCTTGTATATGTGAGCATTTCTACTATTTCTGTGTGTGTGTGTGTGTGTGTGTGTGTGTGTGTGTGTGTGTGTGCACATGAGTCCAGGCCATACATGCATTCATCAACACATTAGTCCCCAGTTGGCTCCAAATGTCAATATTCACTATTCACTATTCACACAAACAGTAAACCTGGCTTACACCAAAACGCCAGGGAATGGAAGTCAGTCCCTCGTTCTGAAGGATATTTTCTGCTGTGCTAGAGAGAGAGACGGGAGCGACGCGAGAAAGAGAGTAAAGCAGAGAGACAGGCAGAAGGAGAATATAGGTCAACAGGCAGGCTTGAAGCCTCAACATCACAAATACTTTGTATGCACCTTTAGTCCAACCTGTTATTCTGACTGGTGAAATATGTGTTACTATTGAGATCTGCTCAGCCTCTCCTGGCAGCATTCATTCATTTTCTCAAACCAAATTTATCGTTTCAGGGTCATCGGTCCTGGAAATACAAGTCACCCGAAGTCTGTTAATTTTGTACAGAGCTGAGCGACCGGGGAGGCTGAGCCGATGTGTGGACGGTCAACAAGCTTGTAGCGCTGCTGTGGTTGAAGGTTTCATTCTCTGTGTAGCTCAATAGGTAGATCAAGGCACTATCACTGCCCTATGTAACGCAGTTGGTAAAGTATGGCACTAACACTGTGGGAGGAATGGGTTCCATTCACGCCAGGGCCAGCCGTGTTGAAAAAAAATAAAATAAAAAAAATAAAAATAATAATAATAATAACTTTCATTTAAGAATGCTTTTCAAGGTACCCAAGGCACTTAACAATGGAAAAGAGAAGAACTAGATAAGGTGAAAAACAAAAAACAACTAGGCTAACAAGGAGGAAGACAGTACGGCAAACAAAGGACAAAAAGGCAAACAAGCAGAGGGCCACAAGTCAGCAGCTGGGTCCAAAGGCCTGGCTGGAGAGGAAGGTCTTCAGCCATGGTTTAAAGAGTTCAATGGACCCAGCATTGCGAATCTCCACAGGGAGTGATTTCCAGAGGGTGGGGGGGCAGTCACACTGAAGGCTCTGTCCCCGAGAGTCCGTGACCTGGTGTGAGGGGTGGTGAGTAGTCCTGTGTCGGAGGAACGGAGATTTCGGGAGGGGGTGTAAGTAAGTGAGAAGGTCCGACAGGTACTGGGGAGCAAGGGAGTGGAAGGACTTGTAGGTGAGGAGCAGGAGTTTACTTGACGGGGAGCCAGTGGAGGTGGAGGTGGGTGGGGGTGATGTGCTGCCAGGCTTTGGTGCAGGTGAGAGAGTTCTGGATGTACTGGAGCCTATCCAGGGATTTGCTTGGGACCCCGGATAAGACTCCATTGCAATAATCCAGATGGGAGGCCACAGAGAAATGTATACACTCATGGTATTGTGTGGCAAGTGCCTACTGAGGGGCATGTCTTCCCCCTCCTCACTGGATGGATGGCTGGAGAATTTTATCACCATCACCCACCAGGGCTGCTGATTGCTCCATACTCATTCTGATTGATAGGACGAAATCACAGATGA
This sequence comes from Gephyroberyx darwinii, assembly GCA_900660455.1. Taxonomy (NCBI): domain Eukaryota; kingdom Metazoa; phylum Chordata; class Actinopteri; order Trachichthyiformes; family Trachichthyidae; genus Gephyroberyx; species Gephyroberyx darwinii. The sequence goes on from CABFOQ010032010.1 coordinate 22,222, forward strand.
CTCAAATCAAATCTGCACATCTAATACATCTGTTGTGCCACTCAATTGATATTTGATTTGATTTTTGCACCTCCCTCCCTCGCACACACACCTTCTTTCTTTGTCTCTCTGGCATGTTTTAATATCTGTGAATTTCCTCCCTCTGCCGCTCTCTCTCTCCCTCTCTCTCTCTCTCTCTCTCCCTTTCTGTCTTGAGACAGATAAAGCGTGGTGTTTTCGATTGGAGCATAATGGATGATTTTGCTGAGTGGAAAATGACGGGTTATTTCCTTGAAGTCTATCATGGCAGCAGCAACAGCGGTTTCTAAGTCGGTGAGGCTCAGTGGAACAGAGGAGGAATTCAGGTGATTTGGTTTGCTCTGTCTTTGATACTACAGGGGGATGATGAGAAGAGTTTCATCTCCCTGCCTCTCATTCTGATTCCCTTTCTGTGTTTTCTTTCTTCCTCTCTTTCTCTCTCTCTCTCTCTCTAAATCTCTCTGTCTCTACTCTCTCCTTCCCTCTATTTCTAACCCTTACTAATACTTCTAACTCTCCTTCCCCTTGCAGACGTTTTAATGATCGTCAGAGAATTGTAGTGTCTCTTCCCCGACCCTTATTTAGCTAATTAAAATAGGATGTCACCCAGGCATCAATCTATGGCCTGTTGCCATGGTAATTACCGGCTCTGACCCCGTGACCCTGCTCAGCAACTAAAAATCCCATAATTCTGAGGAACAGGACAAAGGCACCTTGTACAGACAAAGAAGGACGGAGAATAAGAGGGAAAGAGGGAGGGCGTCGAGTTTCTGAGTTCTAACAAGCTTTTATTGTGAGATAGAGGTGCGACAGTGTGGCAGTACAGTGTGATAGGATAGTATGGTAGGTGGAGAGTATGCAGGGTAGTATGGTAGTATATTAATATGCTAGTATATTATGGTAGGGTAGTGTATTATGGTAGAATACAATGGTAGGATAGAGAGAGGGAGACAGAGATGTGAAAGGAAACTAGGAAAGGGGGAGTAAGATGGAGATTAACAGGTGAGAAAGAGGTAGGTGGGAGATTGAGAGAGAGAGAGAGAGAGAGGGCAGGAGAAGAGGAGATAATGTGAGGGAGGGATTGGGAAAGGGAGTTATGGAGGGATGGAGGAAGTGAGAGAGAGAGAGAGTGGGAAGGAGAGATAGGCGAAGAGGGAGAGGAAGATAGTGATCCACTGTAATCCCATCCTGGGAGGCTGGATCAGATCTGGAACTCCTCAGAGCACAGACAGACGGTAAATTGGTTGATCAGTCAGTCAGTCAGTCAGTCAGTCAGTCAGTCAGTCAGCCAGTCAGCCAGTCAGTCACTCTGGTACACTACCCTCCATATCTACTGAAAGGCCTCAAGGAAAATCGCTATAGGGCAACAGTAAAGTCCCCCTGTGGGCCAATCAGTAACAAATGTGTCAGCTTGTTTAGAAGTGTAATCGTAGCACCTCATTGGGCCAATCCATTTTTAATTTTTAAAAGGCTGAGGGATGCATCATTTCCCTAAGTTTTGTCAAAATCCGATCAGCGGTGACTGAGATATTGTGTGTGATGGATGAACAAATGGACGGAGATGGATTTCAGTGGAGAGCCAATGTTGGTAAGAGATCCGCTGCTCACACTGAATGATTTAAAAACCTCTTAAAAGCTTCTTAGGGACAACATCTGGGACACAGGTGGAGGACTTCATGCAAGACACTCTCTCCGCCAGCACCGGAGACGAAATGGCTTCAAAACAGCTGATCATAGCCAAATTACCAGCAGTGATAGATAGCCAATCAGTGAGCGGAAAATGACTGTAGACTAACTCAGCTGCAGTTTGTTCTAAGTATTGTAAAACAAAGCACTAATATTGCTCAACCATCTAGTCATCAGACAATTCCTTGTATCTTCTGATGGTTGAGAATTGTTTTTATTTTTAAAGTGTAGTTCAATAAGTACGCCGTAAAATGTAGGACAATGGTGATGATATGTGTTGATAAATGTCACAACACTCTGATTGGCTCTGCTCACGGCTGACTTACAGCCAAGACTGAGTCTACACGTTGAATCAAAACCTCCGGTTGAGGCCAGACGCAGTTGAGAACAAACTGCAGAGCGCTAGGAAAATACTTAAGAAGCGTTGTGCAACAGTTTCTTAGAAGCTGAAAATAACATATCTAGTTATCTGTCTATGTCAATACTACATCCACTGAGTCATGGTATTCAAAAGAATCCATTCAATTCAAGTATTACGCAACAAATCCATTACAAACACTTCACATACACAAAACAAGGGAGAAGGCGGCAGACACCGTGCATGTCAGGGATGGTAGTGAACATACTTGTCCTTGTTTTTTCTTCAATAGGAAGTTATGTAAGAGACAAAGCAAGGCAAGTACTATGGGACCGATACCTGGAAGTGTTTACTGCTGTAGAACTTGAAAGTTGGCTTTTCAGGAATTAAGGAACTCATAAATATTTTTTTTTTTTTTAAATTGTACAACGTGTTTGAATTGGCTGCATAGGCCCCGTGGTCATGTCCGCTCAACTGACCCTTTGAAACAGCAATTGTAATAAAAAATAACTGAACTGTCCGTCTGTGGCAGCAGCAGAGGTGTTCATTTTCCTTCGGGTTTGTTATTTCGGCAGAAGGTCATGCCTGCCAAGTATCTCTCAGCAATATGGATCTAATGTTGGTTACTTTACCAGAATTTTGATCAAAAAGAAGAAAAAAAAACTCATACTGAAGCAGCTCATTTTTCAGTGGAGCATTTAACATGTTCCCCCATCCTGCATCTGTCCTGCAACTACCCAGCACTATCCAGTTGAACTATCTAGTATTATATATATAGTATATAGTATAGTATATATAGTATATATATAGTGATTCCTGTCAGCCCATTCTTTGCACCTTCAAATTAAAAGCAAACAGAATTTAAACAGAATTTTCTCAGATGTGGAGCAACAGCAGTGCAGCAGTTGTGCAGCGAGCAGGCAGTAAAATGTGACTTGTATACTATAGTCTTGTTGTAGTTATTTTCTGTAAATGCATTTAAAACCTTTCATAAAGAGCAACTCCTTATTTAACCTCCTGTGGCTCAAGGTGACATTTTGGAAATGAGTAAATAAACACACACATTTACTCTGGAGGGAAAGCCTGTCTATGGAAAACAACTGTGTGTGCTGCTGCACCACTGTGGGACTTTGGAGGTCACTTTGGAGGAGTAATGATTGCTTTTGAGGTTAAAAATTGTATATTGAAGCCGCTCATATTTCTGTGGTGACCCGACAGGTCCGAGCCACATGGAAACCTTGCACCCGCAAAAACTAAACTTTCCAGGAATTGTAAATGTTTCAGGAATTTATCAATTTTTCATATTTTTATGGGCAATCACTGCATAGAGATTGAAAGAGAAATAGGTGCGGGGGCAGGCAGGATGAGAGAGGGGAGGTTCTGGATGGAGAGAGAGAGAAAGGAGAAAACAGAGGGAGGAGAAAATGAGCTTTTCAGTTTTCTAGAGAAATTGTTTTGGTGTGATACGTTTTAGTGTCCATACATACATATTTAATACATATTTAATACATATGGAAAGAGTGTTGACCATAATAAACTAAGGGACTTTCCAATAATTACCATGGTGTGTGTGTGTGTGTGTGTGTGTGTGTGTGTGTGTTCATGTGCGCTATACGCGTAAACTACAATGTGACCATTTTATGTGACCATGTTTCACTCTTCACACTAATATATTTCAAATGAAGGGATGAGGCTGTGTGTGTGTGTGTGTGTGTGTGTGTGTGTGTGTGTGTCTGTCGGTCTGTCTGTCTCTGTGCTTGTGCACCAGGTCGAAAAGCCCTGTCGAAACTTCATCTATATGTGTGTGTGTGTGTGTATGTTAGTGTCTATATATGTATGAGTGTGCTTGTTGCCGTTTGTTTGTGTGTCTGTGTGCGTTCAGTTGTGTGTGTGTGTGTGTGTGTGTGTGTGGTATCCAATTGGATTTGCTTATCATGTGGACATTTAATCTGCAAGTGATGGAAGATTATTGATTTACTGGATAGATTTTTCTCAGTTGGACTAACCCTTGACCTAGAGCACACACATACACACACACACACACACAGTCATGGATGGGAAATGCATTAGATGTAGTTTGTCTTAACCCTTCACCTAGAAGGAGATACTGTTATCAATGATAAATCTGCGTTTAATCTGAACAACTGTGTTGTCCTCAGGCGACTAAACTCTGGGAAAACAAAATTTAACAATATCTATGAACTACTAGCCTTTTGTTTTTTTCAAAATGGCTGTCATCGCAGTTCAAAGCCCAGCAGAAGCACACAAGGAGTTATGCTGGTAGAGAGAGAGAGAGAGATTGTTACAGCACCGACCATGTAGATGTTTTTCCTGAGCAGACTCAGGCCGGACACAGTCGGGGATCATCAAGCCGATTTCCACCCGGTTTCCTCATCCCCCGATGATCAGAGGGGAAATCCCGGTTGGAGGCTCGCTCGCCGCTGATGGTCAGCAAAGATTATCTGGTAGCGCGAGAGAGGTGTTTGATATGATGACTCAACATCTGCGGGGTACCGAACGAGTCCTGTCGTGTGTGGAGATCACAGATTCATTTCGAGAGCGGAGACCACCGATAGCCAATGAGAGACGAGTTTACGGTGAGGTGAGTCTGTCTGCCTGCCTCCATTGGTGTCACGCTGGAGATTAGAGGTCCTCAGCAGAGGCTTAGATGTGGGTGGAGACAGGGTTACATGTCCTGAACAACATCATAAGAAATAAGAAAGAGATGAATTGACTCCCCAAGTTTCATCTGCCTCAAACACATATACTGTATTTACTGCCCTTTAAATAATGGAGCACTTGAAACTCCCTTTTACAACAAATTAGACTGAAAAGTTTCATGTTTCCATTCATGTTTTCCCTTCAGATCAGCGATGTCCTGCTGTATTAAACACAGACCAATGATTCTCCTCACTCTCTCATACCTGCATACTTCTACTCATGTCAATTTATATCATAATTGAATCCATAATACTTCAATACTTGCTGATGATGTGAGGAAGAATTGAGATACTACAATGCCGATAGTATGTCAGTGTGATTTGTTGCCCAGAGTGTTGAAATGAAACCTGCAGGTCTGGTCAGGATGTCAGTATCAGAAGTCAGCAGGATAATCTCAGTTTGTTGAACTGTCATACAATGTTTGTATGATTTCTAGAGTAGGTCATACTCTACGCATGTCCAGTCACATATCCCATCATTGGTGAGGCTTACAGTTAAGGCCAGGGTTAAAGTTAGGTTTAAACAACTAAAACTTTGATTAAGATGAGGTGTCTAAATGTATTTGGCCATTGGTCATGGTTAAATAAGAAAAACCTTTTGCTGAAAATGAAAAGTTTACTCACGGTAGAAGAGGACTTGGAGCCGGGTCAGTGGAGCCGAAGAGGAGTGCAAACACCCATCCACCATTCCTTTACTCACCATGTTACTTCTATAGCTGATGACATTATTGGTAGAATCTGATTGAGGACCTACAGCATGTTTGACTTTCACTCCTCCTGTCTTATCCATGCTCTATTCGAGAGAAGGTTACACACATAGACCAAGCAAGACAATTTCTATGGAAGAGATGTGTACTGCTGTAAAACCTTTGAGCTGTGAGGGACATCTTAATGCTATTGAAAAAAAAACAACAACTTGTTTCTGTTGAATCCAAACCTCACATCTCCAAAAGGTCAATTTGTCGACTTTTTTTTTTCTTCCTGCCGACGTTCATGCATCTTTTTGACATTTAACAACGTCCTATCATTGATTTGGCTTTGTCCAACAGTCTTGAAACATTTACTCCACCGGGGCTACTTTAATTTAGTTTGCTTCTGTTGTCATGTCTTGTCACCTTGTTGTTGTTTTACCATTTCCCACCATGTTTTCCTCTGTTGTCACCTAGATCCTGTTATCGAAGTCAGTCGTGTCTTCGCTTGTCATTTTTATGGTTTCTGTCTGTTTGTTTTGCTTTTGTTTTTCTGTGTTTGTTTGACGTGCTTTTATCTTACCTGCCTAAATTTCTTTTTTGATTGTCTCTGTTTTTAACATTGCCTTTTCTTACTGCGCTTTATATCGCTAACCTTGCAACATGTGAGAAGTGCTGTCATCAGTTGCTGTGGAAATGAAAAGTCCAGATTGGAGATAGAAAGATTGTGCAGGAGGCTGACAACGCGTAGGTCTCTGGTACCTGCAGTCATGACATAATTCTATTAAAAATGTGTATTCATGATTTTGGCTGGTAAAAAATATTCTTGGCAGGTGATTTTTTTAATTTGGCAATTGAACCAAAGAGTTAATTTTGAACACTGCATATGCCTCTTCAGTTCTATCTACAACCTCTGAGGAACAAGAGACAGCAGTGGCTGTGACAGCACCAGTAAAGGACAGATGCATGATGGGAGATTGTTTGCTGGCTGTCAGTTAGAATGTAAATAGTAGCTGCAATGTATTTGCTACTGGCAGAGAATTTATTCTTTATTTGCTGGTGATTTGCAGCTATTTCTTCTGCTAAAAGGTTTTTCAATATTGGGATGTTGATGTACCAGAAATGATTTAATACAAAGTGAATTCATTTAGCTTTAAAGATAATTGTTTAGCATGTAACTCAAAGTTGAATATATTGGTCTGTAGCAACTGTATTTCTAACTCAAACAAGATGAGTGTTAATAGGAAGCGGGACAGGAAATATGTGAGAAAAAGTCACCAGAGATGAGATGAAAGGAAGAGATAGAGAGAGACTGTGTGGGTGTGAAACCAGGATAGGAGTGGGGAAAGAAAGAAATTAGAGAAATCGGGGGACCTGGAGAAAGAGAAGATGTCGAGAGAAACAGAGGTACCTGGGGATGGTACAGATAAAAAGCGAGAGAATGAGGCTGTAAAAAGTCTCCCTTCATCCCACCTCCTGGTGTACAATTATGAAATCTACCACCTGGGATAATGACAACTTAAAACTCTGTGGCTGAACTGCCTCCATATATCTATCCATCTTCATCACTCTTTCTCCTCTCTCTCTCTCTCTCTCTCTGCCAGGTAGGCCACACTGCAATCTGTTCTTGTTTCAGGAGAATGACAACACCATTCATTCATTCAAACTGTATCGTCCCCTTAAGAGAAATTGGGTTTGCAAGCAGGGGGTTACAGTAAAAATACGCAATGAAAATACATAATGAAACCAATAAAGACACAATGAAAACACATAGCATAAAAGCTCAATAAAACACAATAATAAATTGCCACAATATATCCCATACAAACAAACTTCAGTTTGTAAAACCAATGCAATAAAATTCCTTAATCAGTACAAAATACCAGTGTGTTCTCACAATAATGCTGGTTGTGATTTGTACTATACCAAGGCATGTACATCAGAATATCATACAACATTATGGTGCATTACTTTTCATAACTATAAATATGAATTTAATACGAGAGCAGGTTGAAAATACTTATACAGGCATTATTTCATGTGCAAATTAACTTACTGCCCAATTGCAATGGGGATAAATGGTTATTTTACTCTTGAATTCAGGCACAATAAAGTGACATCCAGATGGCATCAGCTCCAACTGGCCTCTAAGAGAATGACCAACATCTATAACGGCTTTGGCCTTCCTCACCAAACGCCTTTAAAAGATGTCAGTTACAATCGTTGCGCCTTGTTGTTCACGCCAGTAACCTGACTGGCTATTTTGACTGCACTCCCCAGTCTGCTTTTATTGGTTGAACTCAAGCTGTCCAAACCAGACTTACAATACAAAAGGTTAAAACAGATTCAATAAAACTCCAATAAAACAAGGTCATCATTTTACCACACACATTAAAAGAGTTCATTAGATTTTATATGACAAGTTATATAAGGTCAGTCAGCAATGAAGAGAAAACACCATTCATATATAAACCTCTAAGAGAGAGCAGGAGGAGGTGGTTCAGGGAGTAGAGGGCAGACAGGCAGAGAACTTCATCAGTACTTCACCTACTCTGTAGACCCTCTCAGCTGGTTTAGTAACATCAAAATACCTTTATAGAAATGTAGAAGTATTTTCTCTCAATGTACTCACTCTTTAACAAGCAATGTTAAGCCTGTGTTAAAAAAAATCTAGCTGCCATTTTTCATCCAAACTTGAATTTTTCATTTGAGGAATATTGCCAAAATCAGTACTTTTTTGTCTTTTCGTGACACTGAACAACACTGCCTTAGTGACGATGTTTAGACTACAGTAAAGCTTCATTTACCTGTCTAAATCAGCTGCTTTGGGTCGGCTGCAAGTAGTTCAAACCTCTGCAGCAAGATTGCTGACTAAGACTAAACATCACACGTTACACCTCCTTACATCAGCTTCCACTAAAGTTCACAATTGAGTTTGACATTCTTCTAATTACATATAAGGCCTTGCATGGTTAGCAGTATAAGGCTGAATTGCTTAATCACTATCATACCACAAGGTCCCTCAGGTCAAACCAAAGACTCTTGGCTGTTCCAGCATCAAGACTGAAGTCAAAGGGTGATAGAGCATTTATAGTAAAGGCACCTAGACTGTGGAACAATCTGCCTCCCAGGTAGATTGGCTGAATCAGTCTGTTTTTAAATCCTGCCACATTTTTACAGTTTGGCTTTTAACTGATTGTACCTTTGTCCCTTTGTCTGTTTTCTCTGCAAAGCACTTTATACTCTCCATTTTGAAAAATGCTTTACAAATAAAGCTCATTATTACTGTTACCTGGTTTGAAGTATGAAAGGTTGAAGGATTTAAGGCTGCACCAGGTCAGCTACCCTGTTGTTTCGCCGTGAAAATGGAGGAAACAAAAGAGATGTTTTAACCATGTTACAAAGGAGACCTTTTAGCTACAGCACATGCTAACCCTTCATCAATTATTCTTTTTTTAGTTTCGTAGGTGTAACAAAATTGAGTCCAACAGCCGAGAAATAGTGATTTTTGAGCCAGACAGATTTTAGCCATGAGAAAGTGAAGATTCGAATTAGGTCCACCAAGTAAAGCAAATGTGGCCCTCCATACATGAATTTGGATCCACCCAGGGTAATAAGATATTTTATTTAGTCTATTTTGATTAAATGTACTTAGATTTGAATATTACAAACAACATGATGACATAAGACCTATGATGTTAATGCCCATTTGTTTCATTTCTAAATGATAAATTGCATGTTTGGCCCCCAGCTCACCACCTCAGCCCTGGGCACTTTTATGTAAGAAGCTTAAGGGAAAGGGTCCCTTAAGATTGAGCCATTTTGAGCTGAAAGTAACTTCAGAAATAGTCTTTTTGGCTATGACAAAAATCTACTTTCAGCTATATGAGATAATGGTCTTAAGATATAAGAAAACATAACTGTTTAGCTATTTAGCCATTAGAAGAAGGGTGTTTTAGCCATGGGCAAGCTAGTTTCATCTACTGATACAAGACTATCCCATATGGCGGACTAATATTGATATTAATATCACAGTTGAATTATAGCATTGATTCAACATCAGTTGATTCACCATTGCATTGACATGACTTTCACCTTTCACCAACTCAAGAAAAGGAAAGAAAATATGTACCATGTACACTGCAGCCCCACTGAGACCGACGTGGTATTTTACGGGCGAGTTACCATAGAATCCTGCTGTACATGAAGCAGGATTAATTGTATATTGTTCATTTTTTTAATGTTGACTCAACATTATTTCAGTGTGCAAAACGGATATGGAATCAATGCCGAATTTCAACATTGATGCAATGTTAGTCTGGGTATGGTTAATCCTGAGAGAGAGAGAGATGGTTCAATACCCTTTCCCTTTTATTTCTAAACTGGTCTCTTATTTCTTTGATTTATTGATAGCTCTAATGTACCTACTAGGTCCTGTGTTTAAAAACCAAGAGCTCTCTTCTCTCCTCTTCCCTCTTTAAATCTTCTCGCCTGCCGTCACATCTCCTCCCTCTTATCCTCTCCTCCCCTCCCTTCCTCTCTCCTCTCTATTAATTTTTAATATACAGCATAGAGGGCCCATTGAGGATGTGTAATGTCCATGTTTTAGTAATGGGGGGATACTGGGCGTTCACAACATACACTTAATTGCTACAGACACACACACACACACACACACACACACACACACACAGTAGACAATATGAAGTAATGAAATAAACTAGCACACTCAAAATGCCACTACATAGTAGACACTGAGGTAAGATAGTAGACTCAAAATTTCTACTACATATAAGACAACATGTAATGAACAAGTTTTCTCAAAATGACAGTGAGTACATTGACATGTACACAGTATTCTGGATATTAATTCACATCCCAATTATTTTATAGATTATAATCATAAATGACCCTATATACAAAAACAAGCAATATGCTGAATATCACCATCAAATCAAATCACATTTATTCACCGTTACAGTCTCTAAGGGCTTCACAGTGCCCAACATGTGAAACAATAAATGGTTAGTACATGACAACCCCCAGCCTTGGACCCTCACAGAGGACAATGGAAAACTCCCACAAAACCTTTTAGGGAAAAATTGGAAGAAACCTTGGGAGGGGCTACTCAGAGAGGGATCCCTCTACCAGGACGGTTGGGCGTGCAATAGATGCCGAGTTTGGGCAAGCAGCGTATACACAATGCATAAAAGTTTATTATGGTGGGACATCCAGATCTGATGTGGGGCATCACATCAAACAGCAGCTCAGTCAGCGTCATCATAGGACAAGGGGACCACACAGGCGCCAACACTGCCCAGATAGGATGAACGCAAACGCCCGCTCAGTCATCGTCCTAGGAGGGAGGACCACGCAGACGCCAACTCTGCCGAGCTACAGCCTGGAAACAGACCGGAGCCACACCCACACACACCCATACACACACTCTCACTCACACAGACAAACATGACCAGCGTCAGTGGACAGGA
>CABFOQ010032015.1:0-16688 GCA_900660455.1 Gephyroberyx darwinii
GGATTTCAAGTTCAAGTCATTTATTTATCAAATGTGCAGCATCACTTACAGTATGACTGTAAGTGATGCTGCACATTTGATAAATAAATGACTTGAACTTGAAATCCATTGAAAGGGTGCCCTTGTACAAGTATTTCGGTATATGGATGGACGACAAGCTTTTATTTAGTGTACATATTGCCAACCTAGTTAGAAAGCTTAAAGTGCAGCTTGGCTTTTATTTCATAAATAAATCTTGTTTTACTTTTAATGACAAGAAAACAACTTGTAGAAGCTACCTTTCTGTCTGTGATTGATTACGGTGACATACACGCATGCAGCTTCCTCAGTTTTTTTCAGAGCCTTGATTCAGTGTACCATGCTTCTCTGCGTTTTATTACAAATGTAAAGTCCCTTACCATTGCACTCTTCATGAATTGAGACTCCAAGAGGTATCCAGAGATAGGATGAAGCTCCCTGGGGCAGGTAGGAGACAGGAGAACCCCCCGGGCTGAAGATCTAATGGAATATGGAATAATCTGGATAAAGAACTTAAACTAGACAAATTTATATCACTGGATGAATTTAATTGCACTATAAAGAATGTAGTAACATGAGGAATGTTGTTTTATTTGAAAGGCCATTTTATTTGAATTGTTGTCCTTAAAAAATTCTGCATGATGTTTAAGAATTTGTTACATTTACATACACTACCGTTCGAAAGTTTGGGGTCACCCAGAAAATGTCATGTTTTCCATGAAAACTCACATTTTTATTCATCAAATGAGTTGCAAAATGAATAGAAAATATAGTCAAGATATTGACAAGGTTAGAAATAATGATTTTTACTTGAAATAATAATTTTGTCCATCAAACTTTGCTTTCGTCAAAGAATCCTCCATTTGCAGCAATTACAGCCTTGCAGACTTTGCAGATTCTAGCCGTCAATTTGTTGAGGTAATCTGAAGAAATTTCACCCTATGCTTCCTGAAGCACCTCCCACAAGTTGGATTGGCTTGATGGGCACTTCTTACGTACCATATGGTCAAGCTGCTCCCACAACAGCTCAATAGGGTTGAGATCTGGGGCCTCATTTATAAAACTGCGTAGATTCCATCCTAAAATATTGCGTACGCACAAACCTCAGAATCTACTAATGCAAGAAAATATTCAGATCTATAAAACCATGCGGCGCACACCTGTACGCAGTCTTCTCTTTATAAATACCCACCTGCGGTGAACTGTGTGCTTGTGTACTCCTCCCACTGTCCAGCCACTACTCCTCCCAGTGTCGTCCCACAATCATCCATAAATGGTCAATGCTAAATAGCTCATGAATATGCCGACATTGTTATGATGTAGCCTTTGTTGGACTATCAATGAGGGAAAGACGGAGAGACGGCAACTACAAGAAAGGTGAAGTGCGAGATCGAGGTTCTCATCACTGAGGTTGAGCACTGTAAAGGTGGACTGTTTGGGGGCTCAGTAGAGGCATCTGTGTTACATTGTGGAAAACCACACAAGCCCTAATAATCCAGCACACCTCAATAATAATAATACACTTTAGTTATACTTTAGTTATAGTTATACACTTTTCAAAACAAAGTTACAAAGTGCTTTAGAAGACAAAATAAAAATGGCAGACAAACTGATGAACAAAATGATAAAAAACAATTTTAAAACAGTTTAAAAGTTAGGAGCATAAGGAGCTGCATATGAGGGAGTAAAATACGCTTAGCCCCCTCAGTTGTATTTTTGCCCACTGTGATTAAGCTTTATGTAGGGCGTCCATAGTACTGAAACGGAGCGGAGGAGATCGATAGACAGACACGTCCATTAGTTCACTTTCTCAGCTTGCTTGCTTTTTGTGGTTGTAAATACAACTTTGGCCCTAATTCCATTTCCCTGTTGGAGAGAGAGAGAGAGAGAGAGAGAAATGCAAGCCGCAAACAGCTGTTTCTATGCACCTCCCCCTGCTGATTTTGACAGAATCGGTATCGTTCATAAATTCTCTGCAGTGCTTCATTCTTATGTCTCTGATTAATAAATGTATTCTTTGATTTTGAACCAGTAGCCTTATGTTGTTGTTATTTAGCCTTTCTGAGGCTATTGCATGATTAAATCAATTAATTTTATTTTATATTTAACAGCCTCCTCAGTCACTTCATCCTGGCTGGGCCGGTAAAATAATTAATAAAATAAAAGTTAAGAGAATGCCTTTGTATAAAAATAGGTTTTAAGTTGTGACTTAACAGATAAAAGTGAATTCAGACCACAAATCTTGTGAAAGCACTTTTATAACAATATGTTTTTAAGAGGACTGAGCTTCATTTTGTAATCTCCCCATTGGGCGTCGCTGATTCCCGTGTCTGAAAAACTTTGTGGTGAGCTCTGACCCCAGTTTCTACTTACAGGCCATCAGGCTACTGAACCGCTGAACTATACCTCATACCCACGTCACTTTATGAACAATACTTATATGCAATGCACATGCACTTTATACCTGCACATCTGTATCTGTATCACTAGATCATTCATGTTTGCCAAACCTGCTGCTTTTCATATCCATACATTCTCTTTCTATTCTAGTTTAGCCCTTAATCTGTTTTATTGTTACTTTTATTTTATTCTATTTTATCTTTTTTTATATACTAGATGTGTGATTTATGTGTACCTATCATGTTGGAACGTGCCTCGTCCAAAACATTTCATTGTACAGTATGACTGTAAGTGATGCTGCACATTTGACAATAAATTACTTGAACTTGAACTTGAACTTGAACACACCGTTGTATGAGATCTCCAGTTTCTTGGCAATTTCTTGCATGGAATAACCTTCATTTCTCATAACAACAATAGACTGACGAGTTTCAGAAGAAGTTCAGAAGTTCTTCTTTTCTGGCCATTTTGAGACTATAATCGAACCCACAAATGCTGATGCTCCAGATACTCAACTAGCCTAAGGAATGCCAATTTTATTGCATCTTTAACAGTTTTCAATGATCAATTAGCCTTTTAATATGATAAACTTGGATTAGCTAACACAATGTGCCATTGGAACACAGGAGTGATGGTTGCTGGAAATGGGCCTCTGTATGCCTATGTAGATATTCCATTAAAAATCAGCCGTTTCCAGCTATAATTATCATTTACCACATTAACAATGTCTAGACTGTATTTCTGATCAATTTAATGTTATTTTATTTGAAGAAAATTGTGCTTTTCTTTCAAAAATAAGGAAATTTCTAAGTGACCCCAAACTTTGAGTGGTAGTGTATATCACCATCAGTGTGTTGCACTTTACCAACAGTTAGCACCATAGATTCAAAGTAGAGGAAAAGGATGAAGAAGCCATGGTGAAGAATATGAAGCAGTCAGTCTCGGTCCGGCAAAAGCGGTGTACCAAAGAAGCATTGTGTTCAGGGTTGTTGGTTGTCCCAAATAAATACAGAAACTTAAAAGGATGCTAGCCCACAGCGTTTATGCAAACAACCTTATAAGCTGCATCTAAAACTGCAGTCAACTGAGCTGCCTTGTGTCTAACCATGTCTAGCCAGTAGCTATACATTGCGCGGTACAGACTCAGCGTTGGACCAAAGATGGCGGAGCGACACCATCTCAATGAAAAACAGAGCCAGACTTGAGCTCAAACTGTCTATGAATCCATTGAAATTGGCAACTACTTATTGAAAATAGTATTTTTATGAAAGGACAAAGATGAGAAATATTTCAAAGTAATTGAAAAATGTTTTAACTGTTGGTAAAAACAAAATTCAGTCACGCTCATTTTTGCAGTGTTTTTCAACCACACACATCTTGATTTATTATATGACACACAATTTTAAACAGTTTGAGCTTGAGTCTGGTTATATTTTTCATTGAGACAGCGTTGCTCTGCCGTCTTTGGGCCAAAGCTGCATCTTTACCGTAAGTAGACACACAACAAAATCGGCTAGACCATAGTTTGACAAAAGGTTGCTCAGTTGACCACAGTCATCTAGATAGCATTGCCAGTTAAGGTTGAATTCATTCCCCAATATTAAACTGCTACCTCAATCAAAAGGCAAAGGTTTATCTGCGTAAGATATTTTGTCTTGAGCAGACAAACCATTGTAATATTCCACGTTTATCTTCAAGACATGAAGATTTTTAACTCGCTAGTTAGCTAGCTAAGCACGAGATGCGGTACTCTGTAGCACTTCAGTGTTTTCTACCACCACTTAGTTGTAAAATGTTTGTAAACATTGATGTTGGTCTATATAGAAGAACTAGAGATTGTATGAAAAAATGGCCACCCATTCATTTAAAAAAAAATATCTTCCAGGCTTACTTCTTGTTGTGCGGAACGTGCACATTAATGTCTGCTTAACGTTAGCCCAGTCGCACACTCACCATCATGTTAGCATGTTGTGTATGAGCAAGCCTGCTGGCATGAATGTATGAAGAGCCAAGTGGTCCAAAACATCTACTTTGGCATGCGTGTTTTCACGTTACATTTCTATGTCTTAACATGCCAAATCAAAACGTCGTTAAACACGTTAGTTTCGCTAAGACAACATTTATTGCTGTGTTAACACGGTCTTTTTTTCATATCTTAACACGTTTTCCATTCAGGCTTCTATGATACTTCAACATCATGATACTATGATACATCAACATTCCCACCCCTTTTTGACATAGGGGCTACATTGAGATTACATATACCTACGTTGTGGTCATATAGGTTCTTACCCGCACTTACACCTCCTTTGTGCTTACATAGTAGGTTTGTTGGGGCTATGTACCAATCGTGTCTCATATGCAGCTGTGATATGTTATTTGAGACAGTCCTTTTGTACATAAGGATTGTCAAAGTAAAATAGCGCAGAGTGCTAGAATTTCTTATTTATCACTTATTAGTCATTATTTTGTGTCAGCTTGTATTGATACTATGTTGTAACCTCTGACGGACAGGTAGCATGTGTGCAGCAGCCATGTACCAAAGTATAGTAGAACCAGCTAGTGAGGCCTTTCAAGGAAGTCAGAAATGTGATCTTAACCAGTCCACTATTGTAGAAAGATAGTCCATAGGAGGACCCATATGGTCTTAGCCTGGAGAACCAATCATGAGAGACTTCTTTCTGAGAACTGTTTGAGCAGTTAACTGTGCCGGCAGAAATAGTTAGCACTAGCCTATGGCAGGATATGCTACTGTGGTCTGAAGCACAGAAGCTAGTTTATTTTATCGAGCTCTGGGTCCCCTGGGAAGACCGAGTCGACGAGGCAAAGGAGCGGAAGAAAGCAAGATATGCGGAGATGGCAGCGGAGGCAGAACAGCGAGGTTGGAGGGCTCGGGTACGGCCGGTAGAAGTTGGCTGCCGAGGTTTTGTGGCAAAGTCCACTTTTGCACTCCTAACGGAGTTGGGCATTCGTGGACGGCGCTTGAAACTGGCTATCAGTCGCAAGCAGCGGAGAGCGCAAGCGAGTGGCTATGGCTAAGGAGGAAGCATAGTAGTTGGGGTTCCCATTAAGGTAAGCGCTGCTGGGTTATGCGGCCTTGCATGTAGCACTGAACTGTAGCACTGAGCAGAATAAAGTAGCATAGCATAACACTGTTTTGCCGTATTTATGGGAGTGTGTTGTGTCGTACTGTGGTGTTGTTGAGGGGGGGGTCTGTGCTGCTAGCTAGGATAGGCTAACCAAGGATAGGCATGGTGCACACACACACACACAGACACACACACACACACACACACACACTCCTCGTACCTGAACCAGGGACGACCTTCCCTTTCCCTAACCTGGGACCGTATCCAAACTGGGGCTATCCCACCCCAACCCCCTTACCTTTACCCTATACAGGTTTCGTATCCTTCGCACTCACACACAGTGACTAGCTGTGTTGTCTGGTATGACTAGGTCAAGGCTAACCAAGGCTAGGCTAGGTTGATGGCAGGCATTAGATGGTGAGGGTTAAAGGGAGTTGTGAGGTGGTGGCATAGAGGGGGGTGTTTCCAGGACACTGGAATACACAGTTAAGCCTTCTTGAGGTCTCGTGGGCCTAATTTAACGAAACATCGGTGAAGGAAGGTGCCCAATTGATAACCCCAATGACGTGCCGCATACCGCTGTTGGCTAGGCCAGGTAACTGGCGAATGGTGCCATCTGAGGAATGACCGTAGATCTATGACGGTGTAGCCTGATGTCTGCTATGGTGTTGCATCTGATGGTGGTTATATCACTCACTTGTTTTGTGTTTTTTCTTATCTGAATTGGGCTTCTACATGTGTTTACCTTGGATTATGGCACAAGGGATAGTAACATCTCATCCTGTGTATTAATGAATGTTTCCAAAGAAACTATAAATATTGTAGTGAGCTAACTTTCAGAAAGAGAGAGAGAGAGAGCAGAGGGAGATTTTGACTTTCTGTAGAGTCAGTAACAAGGTCTTTCTCTCTCTCCAATATACTGTATACAATATATTTGTGTGTTTCAACCCATCAATGTTTTGTGTGTTATTTCAAGAGTTCTGAGTGCTTAGAGGCAATTACGACAGGATCCCACAGAGCTATATTGTCCACTTGTGCGGGTCCTTTGTGGATGAAAAATGCCAATAAGAACACATTCTTTTTGCCGTCTGGTCAGCGTGGTTGGCCAGTCTTGGTTGTGTAGTAGGCCTATCACATCCTTAACAATGATTATACATTGGTAGCATACATTTATACTAACCAGTTTAAGAAGGGTATAACTAATAGTTATGAATAACTATGGCTAATCGACATCCAATCTGGCTACATTGAGGGAGATCATTTCATAATAACATTAATAATAGTATCTACCCAATTAGAGACGTCTCATTGTAGATGCGGGGTTTATCTAATTTCTCAGCTTCTGTAAGGCTTTTGATACCTTGGAGCATTCATTCATCTTTCCAACTCTTCAACATTGGTTTGGCACTGAATTCATAAAGGCTATTATCAGTTTTTTTAATAATGATATAAATAACTCTTTTTAAAAAAATTTTTTTTTACATTATCTCACCATTTCTGTTTACTGCTGAAATGTTATTAATATTGGGGGCAAATTTAATTTTGGAAGATTTCTTAAGAATAGTTATCACATACCTGTCACGGCTCTGGCCTTGACTCCTGGTTTCCCTTGTGTTTCCCTGTGTCCCTGCCTCCCTTGTGTGTCTCCACCTCCCGTCTGTCTCTCATTGTCAGTGTGTGTGTATGTGCGTGGCATGGGTGTGGCTCCCTCTCCTGCCTTTCCCTCCACACCTGTCTTCCATCTACTCATCAGCCCAGCAGTATATATACCCTGGCTCTTCAACCACTCGTTGCTGGATTGTTCTGCCAACTCCTGTGGATCCCCTGAACACTTCCCCCATGTGTTTCCTCATCATACCCACGCTGCTACCTGCTTGCCTGCCCCATCTCCAACCAGCCCAACCTCTTCACCCTCCACCATCCCATCACCTATTTCCTCATTAAATCCACTTTTTCCTACTTCTCTTGTCAGAAGAAAACCTGACCTTAACAGAACCAACAGTTATACACTATATATAGTGTATAGAGTATATAAGGCAGGCTTCCCCAGTCTTGGAGTCTGACTCTGAAAATGGGGTCCTTAGGAAATAATCTTGATCCAAGTCAAAGAGTCACAACATAACACACCACCGTTACCTTAAAAATCCCTGTGGACTGTATTAAAAAGTATCACCATAAATCAGAAAAGACCTTGAGCAGTTTAAATTGTTTGATGAACTTTCTTTCTTAGGTTGTCATTCATGATCTTATGCTGCCATCAAGTGGACACATTAGCTGATCACGCCACATTGGTAATATGGTTGCGCCCATAACCCAGAATCAAAATCAAATTTATTGGCCAAGTACATTCGCACATACAAGGAATTTGACTCGGTGACAAGTAGAAAAAAAGAAGATGTAGAAAATGACCACGTTAACATGGCAATATTTGTCATATTAATGGGACTTTAACATGTTAAGATTTGGCATGTTAAGGCATAGAAATGTCATGTGAAAACATACATGACAAACTGGATGTTTTGGACCACTTGGATTTCCATAGCAACGGCCAGCCTGATGTGAGAGTCTTTAAATAAATACAAGAGTCTGATCATCTGTCCTTCAATACTTAATGTTCATACATGTAGGGTCTATAAAGCTGCTTTAAATTGTGTAATTTAAATGCAATTTCTGTTCCTTGCAACTTTTGAATTACTTAGTAAAATCAGGCAATGAAAATCATGAGTTTCAAAACTTGTGTAGAAACTATGGAGTCATTGAAATGGGATTCAACTACACCCCTTTGCTGGGTAGTTTGACAAGATGCCTTCATATAGTGATCGTTCATCAGGAATCTGTCAAAGCTAAATGTCTACCTGGTTCACTTCTACACAGTGGAACAAATTAACCTGTCGGAAACACAGGTTGTACACACAGTGTAGTAGCCAGACACACAGTCACTACCAGTATGAAGCAGGTTAACTCTGGTCCGCACTAAAGAGAGACATCTAACTAAACTGGGTGACCAGAGTCAGACCTAATAAATCCATGGACCATAGTCATAAAATTAGAAATATATTAGAAGGCAAGTTATTTTAAAAACATTTATCTGGAAAATGAAAAGAACACAGATAAATTATAATTGAAATACAAACATTTTGAATGGCAAACGTAGGTTTTGGTGCTTATAATCACCTTATAATCATCGCAACCAGGAGAAGGGGAAGTGAGGAAGCCTGCTTGCTCAGAAGCGCATGCTTTGCTCGTGACCTGAGATGACGTCACACAAAATAATAAGCCTTTATACGACAGTTGCTGTACAGTTGAGTGGTCTTTCAAGCAAACAGCATTGTTATTTTTAATGTAAATTGCATTATTATGATAGTATGGCTATTAGATGGTGTAGTATTTTATCTATTCTGCTGCGTCAGCAGTACAGCCATTCCTTTTCCTCCATTCCTTCAACACAACAGACAGAGGAGAGGGTATCACACTACCAATGGTGCAGTGACATCACACTTATTATTATGGGAGATAGCCGGAAATAGAAGCCAAAACTAGCTTCACTTGTGTCAACAGACGAGAAGTGGCTTTCCCTTTGGGTGAGACCAGCAGTCTGTTTGACGATGGATGAGTAATTGTTGAGCTCCTCGTGCTCAGCTACCAGCAGCTGTGTAGAGTGCTTCCTGCAGACTTCATAGCATCTGAGGTGCTCTCGGTACCAAACTGAAAAAGATTTGAAAACAAAAAATGGCGTGTGGTCCACAATCAGCACGTTAATGATATTACCAAAATCAGGAATTCCACTTGTGCTTCCAATTGTGTATTCCTCTGTGTATTTAGTGCTGTGTATGAAGGCTGTAGCAATTAATACAGCAGTCACTTTTTAAAATTTCCTTTCAATATCTCCCTTGACTGAGGAAACAGTCGATACTTTTCCAACTTCTACTGTTGGCTTGAACAGGCTAGGCATGTCCAATTAGTATGCCGACATAAACTGGTGTCTAGAAGCCAGAGTCAACAGTATGTTTTTGAAATTATTCACATTCTGGACAACCTTCTTAAAAAAGCTGTGTTTAACTTCCAAACATACTGTCCAAAAGTCAAGCAGAGACTCAAAGCAGTGTATCAGATAGGGATAATGTTCCAGAAAACAATGCTTGGGTCTGAGCTTCAGATCAGGAAAGACTTCCTGTATAAGTTGCCTGTGACGTTAAACAGTATTACACACCAAGCCATGTTCAACAATATCTTTCAGTTCCAAAATTACACACCAAGCCTTGTTCAACAATATCTTTCAGTTCCAAAATTACACACCAAGCAGATACAAAATCACCAATCAATCATGGTAACGGTCTCAAAAGAGTCCAATTCTCATTGGAGTACCACTCCAAATTAATGTTTTTGAGATTTCCTGTGGACGAGTTGTCTTGTCATTTATAGGGGAAGCACTGTATTGCAGTATTAAATTCATCCAAAGTGAAATAATTGTTGGCAATCAGTTTTTCACAGGCCCAAGAGACAGATCCAAGAGATCATGCAAAAAGTCAGGTGGAAAACCGGTTACACAATGAAAGTAGGCTAATCTGTCACTTTTCACCCTGTCAACACATAGTAAGCCTTTATACAGCTCTGAGTGTTTTTTCCAAAAAGTGAAATAACTTAGTAATTAATAACTTCATAATTCAGTGGTTTTTTTTGGACTTGTGTGACATTCTTAACAGATTTAAAGCAGTGTGTTTTTCAATTGCTTTTTGGGCCACATGAGTATTTTAGACTGCAATACCACCATCAGCCACCATATCAAATTAGTCTCAAGGTTTCGCCCACCAGCTTGATTCTCTCCTGCAACCAGCAGGACTTTGACACATGAAATGTTGCTTGTAAACGTGAAAGTAAAGAAGCAAGTCTCTTCTGAATTTGTTCATCTTATCCTTGCATTCGACTTTCTCAGGATCATCATTTTACTACTATAAGTTCTTGTGACTCCACTGCTTATGCTTCTAAAAACTTGTTTTTTTCTTTCATTCCACTTCCATTTCGGACTCCGCGAAGTTCCTCTTTTCCCTCTTTTGGCCATGGGTTACTTGCACACAGCCCTTCAGTCTGCACGCCTGTGATGGTATTGAACAGGCTGTTTACCTATGCAAATCGGCTTCAACAGGCACGTGCATCCAATTTATGAACGATTGGCATTCATCAAATATACACCGGTTCTATGCACAAATCGATGTTTCCCACGTTTCATGAATCCCACATTGGTATTTTCCTACGCGCGACAAATTTACGAATGATTTAAGAAAGTTATTCTAGCTAAAATAAGTTCACTAACTAACTGCAGCTTGAATACTCATGCAACCACATGCTCAAGAAGCACAAATTGCTCTGACTTAATAGATATTGAAAAATAAAAACACAGCTTATTTCCTTTATTCTCCATTATATCCAAACTGATGTTATCACAGTGTTCATTCAGCATTAACTCACCATATATCAAGTTCCATGAGTCTCATGATGCAAAAGTTTCAGCCACATATGATATTGAGCTTGTGGGCGCCTGTCCCCAAAGATGGTGGTACCTGACATGCAGTGAGCCCACATTGGGCCTGATTCACGAAACTTGTGTAAGATAAGGTTTGATCGTAAAGCGTTTGTATGAACGTTTCTACGAACATAGTCTGATTCATCATTTTGTTCGTATCTGAATTTGCTTGTTGGTACGATCAAAACCTACGTGTTTGGAAACATGCGGGAAGGCATGTTTCCATGCCTTCCCGCAAGGCCAAACCTCATTAACTACAAAATGTTTCAGTGGCCTTGTAGAAAAAAAGACTTAATAGGCTGCAATGGCATATTTGCTGAATTGTGCAATAGACAAGATTGTCAAACTTGCTTTACTTCTTGTGACTCTGCTTCTTATGCTTCTGAAAACTCTGTTGTTTTTTTCTCATGCACATATGTGTGCAACACTTCAATTTCGGACTCCGCAAAGTTCTTCTTTTCTTTTGGCCATGGTTTACTTGCACACGGCTCTTCAGTCTGCACGCCTACACCTGTCCTACTCCTGCATGTTTCATGAATTCCATGTTGGTATTTTCTTACGCACATAAATACGACAAATGTACGAATAATTTAAGAAAGTGAGGCCCATTGTTTTTCTCACTGTTGACATGAAATGTGAAGTTACTAAGACTTTTTTCACAAAAGGTTATTCCTGCAACACGTTCCATAAACTACCCAAAACAGAATTACCCTCTGGTCATCCCCATTCATAAGTTATCACAAAGGTGACTCCTCTGTGATGTCATACTACCAGTGTACAAACTCATAGAATGTTTGTCTGAACTTTTACATGCAGCTCCTCCAGCTCCAGCCATTTCCAGGAGAACTTAAAGGTCCTTGCTGCATACACACACATGTTGCTGTGTAGGACTATGTGTCGTGGTACATTTAGATTCAGTGACCGATCCACAGCATGCTGCTAGCAGGACACAACAGACACTGGAGCTTTAATAAAACATTTTATTTGTATAGCACTTTTCTAGGTACTCAAAGACACTTTACATTAAAATCACACAGGATAAAAACACAACAGTTGTAGGCGAAAAGAAAATTAGGAGACATTTAAAAGCAAGGTGCAAAAATTTCAGACATTAAAAGCAATATTAAAAAGGTGTGTTGTGGTCTTGGCTACTATTAGATGTTGACTCAACTTTTTCCCAACTTTTTCCTGATCCGACTGATCCACCCTCATTTATTTTCTTTTACTTTCCCCAGCACTAGAAACAATGCAAGGGATTACACCTGTGTATAGTCATCAAGCTTGTATGCATTTATTCGTCAAAATACTGACTATTAAGTTAAGAAACTCCTTAATCATTATTTTTACATTATTCTTACATTTGGAACCACATGTTTATTACCTAATTTGGTCTTGGTGTTGAATAGGACTTGAGCCCCTTGGACCTGGTCTTGACTCATACTTAAAGAAGGTGGACTTGACTACAGCTGTGCAGCAGAGTATAAAAATAAAAACAAATAAAAGGCTGACACATTTTCCTTTCTAAACACAAGTAAAACGGCATTCTAGTCATTGGTTAGTTAGCTAGTTATTTCAAAGGCGCATCAATGTATTTAACAAGTGAGTGGAAACAGCATGTCAAAGAAATGACAAATAGATGACTGTGATGCTAGAAAGGTAATCTGTTATCTTCTGGGACAATCTCACTCTCAGATATCTCATGTTAGGAAAATACAGAAATAGAATTTGTGCGATGGGAGGTGCCCATTTCATGAGTCAAATGACATTCCATCCCACTGCACCTAACCCCTTTACTCTAACATCCAAAACAGGTTTATACATAGGGACTCTTCTTAGTGAGATACACCAGATCCTGCAAATTGGTATTGCCTAGGAAGGGCATTAAGTGTATCTATTTTGCTACATGTATTATTATTACTACTATTACTATTATTATCACTCCAGTTTAGTGTGATCTGTAGGTCTAGAGACAAGGGTCCTAACCAATAAACCACTGGGTACACCAGTATTAAAACTTCCAACAAAAATCAGGATGAAAAATAGTATATTATTAAAAATAATGTGCTCCCTGTAGGGAAATTGCCTTTCTCTTGTCCAGGGTCAGTTACAGAACAGCATCCCTGGAGCTGGTAGGGTAGGGTTCAGTGTCTGGCTCATTTCAGCAGGGCAGGGGGTTTGAACCCAAGACCCCTAAAGTACCCAAAACACTTAAATTAATAATCTGTGATATTTTCATATAAATAAATATGCTACTCTCTGTCACCAAGTGATATAACACAATAGTAATTCAACCTCTACCCAGTTCATTTTTTTTTTTTGCATTTGCTTGTAAGTCTGGTTGGTCAGGTAGGTCTTTTCTGGGGAAAATCCTCTGGCACAAAGGAAGTGATGTGTTTTACATTTCCGATTTGTCTCGAATAAACAGTAGAACAGCTGTATAGTTAGCATGAGCAGCAATAGCCACCATGGCTGAACACACAGAAAATAGTGCCACCTACAGAAAGAGGTTTCAGTGTCCAGCAAGTGAGATTTTTTTAGCTTATCAACCTTCTCTTTTTTTCCCATCCAGCTTTGTGCAGGCAAATATATCTGGAAAAGTCTAGATTGTAAAAAAAAAATCTGTTTATAATAGATGTAAGAAAAACGTCCTGACTGCATTGACTTGTCAGTATTACAAATTGACCTGCCTGAATGAGAATATGAAAATATGCCACATTTTGATCCATTTAAATTAATTTAATTAAATTTACCTTTTAATGTTCAGCAATACAAACTGAACTGCCAAAGGTAGTGGAAATAACATACAGTATAGAAAGGCTAAATTCAGTGGTATTCTATGCATCAAACTTCTTGTAAACCACCCTACACTGAGGATGAACTATATTTCATTGTAATCTGCTACCCATCTATTCAACCTTCTGTATAAACACACACACACACACACACACACACACACATACTCACACTCGCATGCATGCTCTCTCTAAATTCGCAGTAACCCCATTGTTGTTTTATGCAAAAAGTCTGAAGCTGGATAGGACACACAGAGACTTATGCAAATCAGCCTCTATCAGGCTGTGTGGGGTATACTGGAGAGGTAAACGTTCCTCCACTAACCCACGTAGGAAAATGCATATGAGCAGCCGCGGATTTCCTAAGTTTTTGGCTCAGTGCTAGCGTTCTTTTGAATAAACAAGGAGACGGATGCTCAAGTAGTACAAACTGCTCATTTCAGGTGAGTCATTTCCTCCACACATGCTGATCAATGACTAGAAAACATTTTACATGTTCAGTATGTAAAGGCATATAAATCTGCTTCATAGAAACCATATTAACTATTTATGCACATATGATGTGACTTGGTATGGTTTTGACTATGAGAGATAAGGTGAGGACTAGTGGGTGACTTGTCAATTCTTTATGGGCATATATTCCTTGCTTATGAATATTATAACAAGCAATCACATGTGTGTTTATGTGGTGGGGGAGGGGGGAACCACATTAGAATAAACTCAAGATCATTTTACTGGGTGACCTGAGTGCTTCATTGTCCTGGTAAAGTTACAATCCTTTAGGAAAATCAGCTATATTTATCATTACAGATATTAAGATGAGTGCAGACACAGTGGAGCAGTCGGAGGTTTCAGCTGGACAGGCAGGTAAGGTTATTTCACTTTCTTCGTGTTGAACGTAAATGCTTCCGAATCATTTCACCACAAAGATGATTCTTTTCTTTCACTACTGGTGATGCTGAGTTTTACCTTCCAGAGAAAGAGCCTATTTTTTTTATTCTTTCAGATGTGAAGAATTTAAAAGATTTCCTTAATTTTTGTCCTTTTCTTAATTTTCATTGTCCACATTAGATCTATCTTCTTGGTAATTCTTGGTAACATCTATTTTTCATCGGGTTAGATGTGGAGATTAGACCGGTTCAGACAGGTTTCACAAGCTTTCTTCAGTGCCACTTTTATTTTGAAAATGATCTCTGAAACAATCAGAAAATGATCGAATATCGCCTGGATTACCTAAGTAATGTTATTTACAGGCATGTTCAAATGCTTTTGCTCATTCATCTGTAATGGTATTTGTTGAACGTTGAACTTGGGAGTCTGATTATCTGGGCTATGATAGCATGGCAGTGCTAAGAAGTATTCCAACTTTATAGTTGTTGTTTTTGACACTGACTTTTTTTGTTCAAAATCTTTAGCATGTAGTCTCCAAAGACTTTTATCACTGTTCAAAAGCCTTTTATACTGTAATTTCCATTACCAAAAGGCCAGTTAGAATAAGTTACTCACCACTGTATTTAACTACAACTTTTCACATCAGTCCCTTCCGACTTCACTTGAGATAACTTTTAAACAACATATTTTAAGCTCTTCATACTAGCCCACTTAACGCCCAATGCATTATATCTTACAGTATATAACTTTAACCCTAGCAAAATTCCCAGCATTTCTCTATTGTATTATTTCAAAGGGAGTAGTGTGTGTTTATTGAGTCAGTTGGTAGGCATACCAGGATGTACCTGAGGCTGTTTGCAGAGAAGCGCTGGCTGCCTGGGGCTCAAGACGGCAGCCAGCCACCAAACCAGGAACCAGCAGTGGCAAATGTGGAACTTCTATTTAGACAGAGATTGTGTGAGAGAAGTGAATAGCTATATTTATTGGAAATGCCAAACGTGTGTATTCTTGTCATCCAGTTAATGCTTTCTATTATCATCTAGACTCTGTTCCTGATTCAGACACACTGTACTCCAGTGACTATACTGGCTGTAAAATAAAACCTTAAATAGTAGCTGTATGAAATGGAGGAGGTTATCACAAGAAATTGTGTATTGAGCTAGGATTACATGCCCCGGCTCATCATTTCCATATTTTTAAACTACCTTTCATCCAAAAATAATTTTCACAGTTAGCATCAGGGACCATTTTCAAGAAGTCTGCAATAAACGTAGCTATTCAGCTATTAAATGAAAACATACTGAAACCAACTAGAAGATCACAGAAGAGAAACATTGTGGAAATCATTTTTCTATAATATTACAATACTATCCTCTCTATCTTGTCATATGCTATTCTACTTTTAATAATTTCTTACTCGGTTATTTAATGTTAAATAGGCTGTTATACAGGTCAGTGTAGGCTAGTACATGAGGAAGATCCCTATGCAAAAAAGTGTTTTAGTAAAACATATAGTTTTTAAATTACATTTACATTACATAATAGTCATTTAGCAGACGCTTTTATCTAAAGCAACTTACAATAAGTGCATTCAACATAGGTAGGCATGAGAACTACTAGTCACCAGAAATCATAAGAGCATTTCCTTCCTCAACAAATGTTTAAGAGCTTAACCAGTGCTAAGGTAAAAGTGCAATAAGTTAGCTACCTACTTTTTATTTAAACAAATGAGACAAATAAGTGAAGCAAATAAACAAGAGCTAAGACAAATAAGTGAAGCATATAAGTATATAAGCAAGAGCTAAGACAAGTTTGCAGTGACTGATAACTTGATAAGACAGACACAGTTCAGATGGTCCAAATTAGCTAGTCAGCTTTTTATATATATATATATATTTATTTATTTTTTTAATTAAAAAAATTAACTAAAATATACATCATAGACCATAAACCAGCATTATTTTGAGACACCTGAAC